>BJBW01004023.1:0-22934 GCA_004320125.1 Scolopax mira | reverse complement strand
GGGGGAGAGAGGGGAGGTGGGGGGGGGTGTCCTCAGCGTCCCCGGCCCATGGACGGAGGAGCGGCGGCGGCCCCCGAGGGGCTTTCTCCCGGGAGCGGCGCGGTCTGCCCCGCGTCCCGCACGCCGCGGCGGAGCCGTGTGCGCTGTGCGGCTCCGGCGAGAGGCAGCGGGAGGTTGTCTCCGGTGGGAGGAGCAGGCTGGAAAACCCAAGCGCTCTCGCTCGCCCGCTCCAAACCGCTTGGGAAGAGGGGAAAAAAAAAAAAAAAAAAAAAAAAGAAAGAAAAAAAAATCCGTGTAACTGCCTCGAGGAGGAACATCCGATCAGGTTGCTTTGCAGGATGTTTGTGGAGGCTGCTGGCTTGGGGGAGCAGGTCCCAAGCGCTTCAATTAGCCTGCACGTAATTAAGGAGAAGACACCCCAGGAGGGAGGGCGGTTTATGCGTAAGGAAGGGGCCCGAGCTCCCAGAGAGTTTATAGATGCAAGTGTATCGTCTGTCTGCACCAGATGCACGCTCAGCCGTGCTTTCTGCTTCCCCACCGCTCGGGATTATTTCATTTTTTTTTAAAGAAGTACCAGGGAGACTGTCCGGGACGAACCCGACAGCACTAAATTATTTAAACCGTGATGATGATATATTCACGCAGAGAGGCGCGTTTGGCTGCGCGCATAGAGCCCCAGGTCACTTTTTCCAGCTGGCAGCGAGGAGGGTTAATGGAGAAATCTTAGAGAACCCAAGGTGGGAGTTATCGTGAGACAGTTGTAAAACCAGCAGCGTTTTTTTGGAGGGGGAACCATCAACCTGTGCACAGGGGTAGTTTATGCCGTTACATTATCCTGCTCTCCCGCCAGCTCTCTGGTACAGCCCTTTGTGGAATACTGCCTCACGATGGACTTTTGACTTTGTAAAGCAGTGTCTTTTTTAAAAAAAAAATAAAAAATCTCAGTGGGTGGTACATCTATCATAATAGAGCCCCAGTCCTGATTAGTCTGGGTAGATGTCTATTACAATGGTAAATAATAATAGAGATAATAATTCCAGATAACACATGCAGACTGCTGCTTCCAAATTTCACTTGGAAAGTAAGAAGAAGGTAAGATGGAAGAGTTTATCTGGGTCACTGAATCCAGCCCGAGGTAACTTGTATATAACTATGTACAGACACATTAAGTTTATGCTGACATTAAGATTCACTCCTTAGGCAAAGGAGGAAGAAGAGGGGCAGGGATAAAGGAGGTCAGCATTGGTTTTTTGATAGGCTGTTCATCTGGTATTTTCAGAGAGGCAATATCCAGTAGTATCCAGCACCAGGTCCTGCATCTGATCAAGAAACTAATACTTGATGCTTCTTTTAGCTATTTATGTTTAAAATTCTTGTGTGAATGGCAGGTAACTAGTCAAAAAAGCTGCATGGGAAACACTTTGATTTAGCGTGTTTGTATGCATGTATGTGCACCTCTTAATAACAGGGAAACTGAGGCATGACATTGGAATGACTCACGGAGCAATTGAAATAGTGGTGGAACCAGCATTGAACTCCTTGCTCAGTCCTAACAGATGTTCAGGAATAGCTCAAGCTCTGGGAGGATGGTGGGGGAGAGAGGTTGTGAAGACACATCCACCTTAGGTAAGAGCACTTGCTAAACTCACTGGTGCCAATGAGGGTGCTCAGACACCACCCCTGCATCTCCCTGTTGCTCCCCACTAATAAAAACACCCACACTGGAGCAGCTGCATTTTGGATACCCAGTTAAGATTAAATTCTCTAGCATCTTTTGTACTTCCTGAGGAGCAGCACTAACCTGCTCTTAGCCAGGCAGCTATTTGCCTAAATTTCTCTCTTGCTGAGGGTGTGGTTTCTAGATCAACTTAAGCTGATTTAAAGCCAGGTTCCTCCTGAGAAAGATGGTTTTTTTTCTCATCCCACCCCAGCTTGGACCTTCAGCTGTGCAACCCCACCCCTCTCCAAAGCTGCTGCTCACACTTAGATCCACACACAGGTCAGGAAGCTGATTCTGGTTTTAAGAGTAATGGGGTTTTTAACCATTTATATATTTGGTTTTGCTGAATTAATTTTCTGCTAGATCAGCTCCTTGTTCTGACTGATGACTTACTGTGCTGGAACTGGGGAGGCCACAGGAATGCACGGCTGGGGGCAAGGAGAGGGTGTCTGGGCTGGGCTGGGCTGCCTCAGGTTGGCTTAAACTGATGGTGGAAGGGCAGACAGATGATTGAGTATCCCTGAGCTCTCCCTTTCTGCTGCGGATAACTTGATTTCACTTTTTTTTTTTTTTGTTGTTCCTTGTGGGCAGTTTAATTTTTGAGAGTTGGCCTTTCCTCAAGCAGCAGCAGGGGAAGGAAACTCACCTTCATCATGGACGTGAGAGTAAAAAATCTGTAAGGATGGAACAATGGACTGGAGAGCAGGTGTCTCTGCTGCCTCAGTTCCTTACACCTGAATTGCTTGTAGTTCCCATTTAAAAACTGACTAAATTTCAGGTTAGTGTCGTGCTTTGGAATGACATCCCTCTGAGAGAAAGAAAAGAAAAAAGGTAGTTTGGGAGGTTTGGAACCTGACTCGTTCACACCTCAGGAGCTGTTGGAGCTGTATGTGTCATGGAAGAAACAGCAGGGAAAGAAAAGTAAAACTTGAATCCTCTTGATTTGACAAATTTCCTGATGAAGTGCTGTCGGAATCTATTTCCTTCTTGTTTTGTGTGTTTTGGTGGTCTGAGTTTGGCCAAGTTTAGATCCATCCTGATTTAATGTGGAATATGTTCTTTAGAGAGCAGGCAGCGCTGCACCTCTGTCCTGTGCTTTCACAGGAATACTTGCCAGAATTTAATCTTTTATAACAGCATTTTCTGTGATCCCTGCTGCACAAAGTACAGCATTAAATATATGCAAAATGGTTTACAATGGGGGTACTGCTTGCATGTATTCTTAAAGCAACATAAAACACTCCAGAAGTGTGCAATGAGAAAGGGGATCTGTTAAAGAATAATTTTTTTGACTGCGAAGTCCTCGGCTCTTGACTCCAGCTCGCTTTGGGACACAACAAAGAGCAGCCTTTATTCTGCTGCACACAACAAAGGATGATGCAGCTCAGGCTGCAGTGGTTCAGTCCTCACATCCGAGCTTGAATTTCAAGCAGCAAAGGTACAAACTGGATTGCCTTTCTCATGGACAACGTCTTTCTCTTCCCTCCTTTCTTGCCTGCCACGGAAACCCCGTATTCCTGCAGGATCAGTTGCACACAGGCCGCTGAAATATCGGCACCCTCCTGTCATTGTCTTTTTTCCTCCTCCTTCCTGGATCAATTAAGAAACCAGTTTTTCCTCTTACTCTTCTCCGCTTGCCTGTCCTCCTCTTCTTGAGAAGGAAAAGTAAATGCTTATGATGAAGTAATCCCTGTTGGCAGTTGCTGCTTCAGATAATTTCTATAAAAACAAACTCCCAATGTTGCTGAGGTTCTGCACAAGCCGCGTTACCAATTGAGCAACTTTCTGATGTCTTTGAGCTTTGCGTGTTCACTCTTATCTGATTTTTGTACCAACTACTGCCATTGTTTTTGTTCGTGTGGAAGTCAGTATGGTCGGGAGCATGTATTTAAGAGATAAAGGGCCTGATTTTAAAACGTGAAATGGACAAAAATGTGCAGGTTTGTGCTCGATGGATTTGTATGTGCTGCCGTCATCATTGTGTACCCATATTAAGCATATGCCAGTGGCAGGATTTGGCCATATGCATTCAGTTTTACCAAATGCAGTACAAAGCCTGGGTTCTGCTCACAAGCTCATTTCATGACTCTTTAGAAATCAGACACAAAGCATTTTTTTCCTCTCTTCTGCTGATTCAGTTTCAAGCTCCTTGCCTTCTGACTTTGATGTCCTCTTTTTAACTTTAACCATGTTTCTTTTCCATTCTGGTTTGCATCTTCTCTCATTTGTCTTGAACAAAGTGCAAGTCCTAAATTATAGCAAACTTTTTTCTTCTTCCAAATATTCCCACTAAAATAGCATGTGTTTGGGGAATTTTGAACTGTTCCTCTGGGCCCTGTGCACGCAAAACACTTATATAACAGAAATAATAGCATCATTATTTGTATAAAAATGCATAATTAGCGTGCATGTTTAATTATGCTATATTGGATCATTCTTATCAAAAGTTCCTATTCATCTCTTCAGCATTATTACTAAGAACGTACTCACCAATATGAAAGTAATCGCATTATGGGTAAGCCATTTTATTAGCTCTAATCCAGGAATTTGAACAGATCTGGGTTGAACTGTGCTGGGTTGCTGATTATGTTACAAAAATTAAACATTGATTCTCATGGATACTGCCCAGAGATGCTAGTGATAAATAAAATAGAAAATGATCTTTGGATTTAAGAAATAGGGCTGTAGTGCTGAAAGTAGTACTCGTCACTTGAGGAAGGTGGTCAAAGTTCAGTCCTACACAGTTCAGCACTTCAAAGGATTCACTTTATGAAACCGGATCTCCGTGGGGATTCTCTTCTTTACTCCAGAGAACATTAGAAATGAGTTACAACCATTTGTAGTGTTATATTTATCATACATCTATATTCAGCTTGGATATAGGCCTATGTTATATTTTACGTATATGTTTGTATGTGATTGAATATATATGAGTGTGAGCACGTGTATGTGTGCATACACCAGTACACTTCAACGATGTCTTTACAGTTTAAGTAATATATTTGTGTAGCACAGATCCACGGATATGAATATCATTTAATGTAGCACCACTTTTAGGTCCATGTATCCCCAAAGCAGCCCAAATGAAACAGAATTAACTTCTCTACTGCTGAATTCGATTGAAGCTTTTGACAAAAACCCAGGCACATCCTTTCCATTGTTAACATCGTGGTCAGAACATCTGAAATTTCCATTTACATTTGTGAAAACCTGTACTGAGGACACGCTCCTTCCCCCGTCACCGTTGGGAGCTGACTTAAGCCGCGCTGCAGCACCCTGTGCCTCTCAGAGCCTGCTGAGTTGTAACTTTTTCTGGTAAAAAATGGTGATCTTGGCTTCTTTGGTCCTGCATCAGACAATGGGGGTTCTTCTTGTTAACGTATATTTATGTCTTCTAGAGCATTTTTTAGTTTTCTGCTGTCTGTATTCACGAAAGATAAAGATGTTTGGTATTTTTATACTCGGCTATGTAGGAAAAAGCATGTAAAACCTATTTGTTGTTTTCAAAGTGAGCAACTGATTCCGACCTGTAAAATGCAACAGGACAAATTTGTATGGCTTTGCTTTTTCTCTCCAGGCAGGTGCAGAGCAATACCTCAAAAGAACCATTATTTTGTGCCTTTATTCCAATGTGTACATAAATGCTTGCATAACCCTTGCACAGCTGCTGTACAAACTACTCATGCCACAAGTATTAGTAATCCTAAGAGGGGAGGTTGCATGGAAAATTGGGGTGTGTATGCTAAACCATATGTACCATGCCCCTGAATCATAAAACTTCTGTCGCTGGAGCAGAGAGATCTTCAGAGACTGTGGGTTTTACAGGTCTGTAGGAAGCAGGATTATATGCAACAGCTGCACCCCACGGGTTCTCTCCTGGTGTGGCTTATCTTGTGCGTTTAAATAAGCAGGAAACAGAATTTGGTCCAACGTTATCTTAATATGGTCTCAGCTTTCCACTTTTATTTATATTTCATTTCCATAGGAACAATTATTTTAGCAGTTTATTTTGAATACATACTAGAGCCACTCAGATGGGGGGTTCTGAGCTGCGTGGGGCTGCGGTGATACAATGTGCGGGTTTTTTGTCTCTGATTCTGCCTATCAAATAACTTTCTTTATATCCGCCGTGATTTATAGCGGTGTTTCTGAAACAAGATGGAAGTTGGGAGATTCATTTGATTCTCTAAAGCCCCGGCCACAAAACCCCCTCCCCGAGTTGCGCGGAGTCGCAGGGTTTGGCCCCAATTCCCCGCGGTTTGGGGACCGTCCCGGCTCCCGCTCCGACCCGCGGAGGGGTTTTTTTTTTTTTTTGCCATATGACAAGTGGCTGCGTGAAGCCGGCTCCCGCAGCTCCGGCACATCATTAATCAGGAGTTCGTGCGCTGGAGGATTTTAAAATAACGCGAAGGGACTGTTTCCTCTGCTGGTGTAGACTGGGATAGCAGAGGGCGGTGCGGTTATTTACCCCAGCGAGGAACTAACGCGGCTGCGTAGGGGGCTGGTGTTACCGCTGCTCCCTTTGCGGGGGAGACTCGGGTTCTAAACCCGAGGCTGGAAGAGTTTTATCTTTCCGAGACGGCGACTTCTAAGTTTTCAGTCGGAAAATTCCTCCTTCCCGGCTGGTGCTGAGCCTGCACTGAGTCCGCTTTGTGAAGTGCATCTCCTCGGCGCTCACCCGAAGCCTTTGCTGCAGTTGTGGGAGCCCCATAGGCAAATATATACTGTTAGGCTATTAAGATAATTTTTCAGTTAAGACATCGTCAAAGTGCAAGCGGGACAATAGAAACAAACCCCCTTTTGTTCTGACTAAACTGTTCCTAATGACCCCCTCTATAAACAGTGGCACCAGTGGAGGTCTCAACAAGGCTCTTCATTGAGACCCCTTTCAAAAGGAGAAGCAGAGCAGAACATGGGGCAGAAACTCTCCCAGTCACTGCACTTTACTCCGCTTTGGTGGTCTGACCACAAGAGAGAATCTGTTGTTTTTGTTGTTCAAGGCACCCAAAAAGAATAATTTAAAAGCATGAATTTCCACAATTAGCATCCTATAAAGAGTTCTAAATATTTGGATTGTCAGGAAAAGAGCAGAAGGAAGCAGTTTGTTTGTTTGTTTACTTAAATCATGGGGCTATAAAATAGATTCTTATGAGTTTAATATAAAAGCTTAACTCATCTCAAAAAAAAAAAAATGTATCTGTTAGGCTTATACAAAAATTAAAATGCGAAGTCTGAAGGATTTAAGATTTTTACAGGCCAGTGAGATCCTTACGTTTGCTTTGGAGGTAAAAATCATTTTTGTGAATAATGTGTTTATCATGAGCAAGGGAAAGGTTTCAGTTGTTTGGTTTCTAGAGAAATTGGAGATACAAACTGAAACCACTAAAGACCAGACTCTTGTTCTTCCAGATGGGCGCTGTAGGATGCTCTGTACAGATGTGTGTAGCACAGACAGCGTGGCTTCACGCAGCTGAGGAGGCTATGAATCACTTCGTGATGATTTCTGTCCCTCTCTCAGTGTCCTGAACACATCAGAAGAATAGCATAGAAGACCTTCCATTTAAACAAAAACCTATTTACAGAGCATTTTTGTTATATGTAATTGGGAAGCAATGATAGGTCAGGCAGCAAAAGTCCATAGTTTGGATGATATGGGAATTATACTGATTACATTTGCAAATAGAAATGCCGATTTGTTCTGAAAGAAGCTGAAGTTTGTGTCCTGGCATCTCATTTAGTAGGGGTATTTCTAGCTTAAAATGTGGGCTACTGCTTCATTTGGAAACGGATAGGAAGAGAACATGGAAGGAGAACAGAGAGCATCCATAAATACAGGAACCACATATTGAGTACAGGCTAAATCATGGAGAAAAGTAACTCCTACGGGATTGAGAACACCTTCAAGCCTCCTCCATGTGATGGAGGCTGAGGGCACTCTGCCATTTGTGGGAAGTGCTCAACAGTTGGTGGCTTTGGGCTTTTGTTGTTCGTGTACGGATGGTGCCCACACTCTTCCTTCCTAGGAGAGTGGGATGGAAGGTTTCAGCGTGTCTTGGAAAAAGGAAGGATTTGGGTAAATGCAGGATGAAGGTCTAGTGCCCTGTGACAGGATACTGAGAGAAAGAGAAATGTCAAAGAAATCTTGAAGAGATTTCCAGTAGAAACAAAAGAATCTTTGTGAAGGCCACTGTTAGCAAGTCTAATGGAAGGAATGGGGACGTAAAATGAATTGAGAGGATTTGCAAGTTGTTTCTGAGCCTTGAGGCAGGAACAAAAAGCTGAGCATTTACTGTTTACTATATTTGGTATGTATGGAAGAGCAGTTTGGACATCAAGGGAGCTAGTAAAATGCAGAGCCTAATTCATCTCTCTACTGCAAGCTGTGTCATTACAGGAGGGACAGAGAAAATGCTTCTGTTAAAGGACAGTTCTGAGGAAGAGCAGCTGAGACTTGACCTGGCCTTTTCTGAAAACAAACATTTTTCGTGGCAGCATATCTGAGGTCCATAAGCTCACACCAATGTTTTCCATGAATGCAATTTTATTTTTTTTATTTGTTTGTATTTAAGCATTGTACAAAGTGCTGGAGATCTAGTTTTCAGGATTAAATATGATAACTGTGTAACTGTATTAATTTTGTCACATCTTTCCTCCAAAATCTGAGGCTTGGTTTCATTGAAAATTTCTAAAAAAAGACTAACTGTATCTAACTAAAATTTGCTGCTTCAGAGACTTGTTGAGAAGTCCAGATGGATAGGCTGAAAAGACACCTTGTCTTCTGAATCTATCTACAGAAGTTTATGGGAATTAATTTATCAGACTAAATGAACAGTTGGATTTCTATCTGTGTTCAGTGTCATGTAAACCAGATTTTATTTGGTTTTTTAACTAGAAACTCTCATGTTTAGGGGGTATATTAGAGACGTGGTAACTGTTAGCTCTGGAGAGCAACAGTGTCAGAGGATAATTTTTTTCTAGTTTTCATATTATTGCATTAGGATAAAGATGAGGAAAAAGTAACAGCATGAATTTTAAATTAACTTTGACTGATGCAAAATTGCTTTCTCTTGTGATTATATGTGAATCTCCTGAGCCAAAGTATTCTCCTTACTGTCTTTGAAACAACCTTGTGGTTCTTTTAGATTTTAATAATGTTAGTAGTTAGTTATTCCAGCTATAAAAATTATTGCAAGCTTTTGACCTATACTGACAACAGTAGGACAGTTATGTGGGTATAAAGCAGTGATCTTTAAAATTTTCTGATTTGTAGACTTTGACAGCAGCCAATTCTTTGGTCATATCGAAGCAATGTCTTATTTACCTTTTTGGATCCCAAACACTTGAGAAGCACGCTTTAAAAATCAGTGATACAGGATAATACCAGAATGCACAAATCAAGTTAATTTTCCCTATGCAAAAGCTAAATGTCTCTCACTCTTCTAAAGGCCAGCAACTTGGATCAACTTATAAGAGAAAAAATGAATTGAAGAGTTAAGGGTGGTGCGCTGAGAATTAGAGTTGTCCAGAAATGAAAAAAAATATTCTAGTATATAAAAAAAAAATTAACGGTTTTGACATTTGTTTTAGATTTGTCACAGAATGATTTAAAAAACAAAACATGAATAGAAAGAATGAGACATCCCAGAATAGCCAACATCCAGTGGCTAGGGTATTTACTTGGGCCGTGTCCAAGTGGTGCTTTATGGGATTTGGAGCAGACATTTGACATAATGTTTTCAACATTATTTTTGTCAGACTCAAATTTGGGCTCTGAAGTGGATAGAAAAAGAGCTTGCTTGGAGTCCTGCACTTCATAGGTGAGAGTTAGTCACCAGGCTCTTTGGTCACTCAGTCTCTCTTTGGCCTTGGAAATTTTACATATATATATTTTTAAGCATACTAAGGAAGCTGTGTAGAGAATAGACAATCACTTATTCTCTTGCATTTGGTAGGGTGCTGTCATAATTTTGTGTATTTTCCTAACTTTGAGAGTAAATAAAGTAACACGTTTCTACTCTATTCTCACTCAGAACAGATTTTTCTCATGGAAATACCTGAACCTACCTAACTGCATTTCCATGGAAATCAATATATTTACACTTTGTCCAAAAGTTCACAACCAGCTTTTCTGAACCGAGATCTACCTCTGTATTCTAAAAATGTGAAACATTTACCGTCTGTATTTTTGTAGATTTAAAGAGAGATCACAAGCGAAATGTAGTCTGGGATGATAAAATCTCTGTGTGTACATCTGTGAGAACTTCATAAGGAATATGTAAAATAGAAAAAGCTGTCTTTCAGCTGATACTGAAAATAAGTTAAATTCAATATGCAGCGAAAACAAAAATCAGAACATTTATTGGGTTGAAATTGCAACTCTTCTCCTTTGCTTTGCGAACGATTTTTGTTCAATCCGATCCTTTCATCCTTGTTCCCAGTGCCTCTTTGAATCTCATCAAGCTCCGCTGGACACACATGTTCAGCTTCTCTTTCTGGTTGAGCCTGTGCTCCTACCAACCTCCCACGGTCTGTGTTCCCTCCTCCCCGCTCTCTGTCTTACACCCAGGCCTGATCCTGCTCTAAAGGCACTTCCCCAGCGCTGTGCACCCTTGGGCATCAGTGACTAAGAGCTGAGACTTGCAGGTGTCCCAGGGGAGTCTAGAAGTGTATGTAGAGGTGGTGAGAATACGTTTCAGAAGCACGCTCTCTCCATGCCTCATCACCCTCAATTCTTTAATCAGCAGAGTTAATTTTAAAGATGTTTACCATTTTGGCAACTGGTTATTGGAAAGTTGGTTACTGGGTTAATGGCCCTACTTGAAAACGGTCGCCCCATTTCTGTAGATGAAGTCAATCCAGTTCAGGATGCCCTGTAATAAAGCCTTGTTACAGATATTATGTATGCAGTCAATGCCTTGTTTTCCTAGAAGAACAAAATGGAAATATATTTTGCATGAGGGATTAAATGTGCCTTGCCCAGTTCCCCAGGCAGTTAAATGGTGTTGAACAATATTGGGAGTAGCTAAGTTTGATGTCAACATGTGCCTCTCAGCTCCATTCTTTTGAACACATTCAGTATCTGTTATATTTCACTTTTAACATTCATTTTTGAAGTGTCTAGAAGTTAAAATGAACACCATCCAGAGACAACAAAACTATCTAAGTCATCTCCAGCCTAGGATTTGGTATAGCTGTGCTAATTCACCTACTGAGAAATAAAATAGTCAAATTACCTACGGAGAAGCAGAATTTATTAGCTCTGGTGGAAGTTTCTCAATCTGCTCCTAGAACCTGGTCTAGCTCGTTCTGAGCTAATGCAGGGAGTCTGAACGGGTGCTGTACACACTTCCTGTAATTTAGGAAGCTGTGGGTGATGCTCTACTTCAGATGAAATATATAAACAAGATTCTACTGAGTTCTGGTCAGTGGAGATCCTATCACGCCTCTCAGCCTGGTTCCCTAGGGAAACTCCTTACACAATCTTATTATTTGTCTGACCCAGTTTCCAATATCCTGACACTTTGTTCACACATTACATAGATGTTTCCGAGATAATGTGTCCTTACCAGTGTTGCAAGAATTAGCACCAAAGTAGGGGAAGGAATCCTTATTAATGCTGCCATTGAGAAAGAAGGGAGAATTCAGCAATTATTCATTGTGTTTGACAACAGCAAGCCGTTCGACTGATTTGCACTTTGCTGTGCTATTCCTTGGCGAAAGCACCGTTTTATTCAGCTGCCAAATCAAAAAAGGCAGGGGATGGTAGGGAAAAGATGCCAAGGCATGCTCGGGTACTCCCCAGGGAAGAGGAGATACCGCGTGTTCTTGGTGGGGGGGAGAGTCTGGAAGGCTGAAGGGGGCTGGAGGCATTGGAGTGTGGGATGGTGGAGGACGGGACAGCTGGGGTGGCTCCAACAGGGAGGTGTAAGACATATAACATAAATCCATAAAGAATCAAGCTTCATTAGTTCCACTTTTCAGGGAAAAATTTGTTAGGAAAATATTGAGGTCTTAATTTTGGTGTTTTGGATACGTTTACAAGCTGATTTAACCCTTCTACAATTGCGTGTATCAGCTGAAGCTGGTGTACGTCCTTGCTGCTACACAGCAGGCATCTGCTGTGATTTGACCTGAAAAGATCATTACACGAGCTTTATTTGATGTGCATTTAATAAAGTTGTAGCTGTTGTGACTATAACTCATGACTCCCGTGTCACTGGGCAGTGGTGGAACCAGCGACTCGGCATTCCAGGAGCACCAGTTCAAAGGGGAGGACAGGGGACTGGAGTGTGTGCCAGAGCCTTGTGATTTTTATTGCTCCTCTCCTCAGTGCTCCAGCTGGAGAATGCGTCTTCCCAACAGAGAAGTACAAAGCACCCTTCGACCTTGTAGTGCAAAATGTAAAAAGTGATGTTATCTGCAGAAAGTGGACTTTAGATTCTATCAGTGCACATTTAGCATAAAGCATTTCCTATGGTAATGCCTCTCACTTTCCCAGACTTTTACAGGCTCCAAGTGGCACGCAGGCTGCAGACCTCTTTGTAATGTTAATGAATCATCTTAATGGACTGTTTTAGCAGAAACATTCATCACCTTTTGTACCACAATGATTTTTTTTGTTATACTTAAATGGTTAAGTAGGCAATAAATGCCTATCAGACCAACCACTACGGTCTAGTAATCCACCTCACTATAAATCACCAGTGGATTATTATTGTCCTGTTTAATTAACACTCTTAAGGGATTCTATCGTTGGATAGACTTTCACCTTGCACTAAGCAGGCATTAACATTTCAAATAAGAAAAAGTGTGTTTATGTGAAAAGTGTTAATCAGTGTGACCTGGAACTGGTGGTGGTGGGGTGGGTGAAATATGTGGATGTGTATGTGCCTGGACGGCCGTGGGTGGTGGCTCCTCACATCAGTTTTCCTTAAAGTCATAGCAAATGATTGGTTTAGTATCACTCGTACTAGGTCTTAAAGATATTTGGCTATATTTGGTTGTAAATAGCAGCTTTAAAGATTTTAATTCCAAGAGTTAGGAATGTGATGTGGTTTTTTTTGCGAGTGTGCATTTTGTGTGTAATACGGGTTGGTTTGTGGTCTGATTCACTCTGAAGTGTTTTTAGAGAATGGGATCAAACCCTTTTCTTTTTCTGCAACAAAAGGTGAGAGGGGAAGTCTGATCCTGTGGCTCCTCTGTAAACTCTTTTCAGGCTTCACAGCCAGAGAGAGTAAGCGAAGCAGCAAGAGTTCCTGGGACAGGCCGGGGGGCAAAGGCTGAGATGCTCTTTGCAGAACAATCTTTCCCAAATTAAATTCCCACACTGGGACACAAGCTTGAGTCAGGACCACTCTCAACATACAAACATTTTTGTTCCATAATACAGCTCAAAGCTGGTTTCCTCCTCTTGGCAGAATGTAAAGATGGCAGCTTTTTCCCCCTCCTGTAGTACAATTTAATGCATTTACTAGTAATTTCCTCATCTTTTGTCAGGAGAGAAAGACCTTTGAAAAAGGCTTTGTTAAGGCGGCGTTTCCCATCCATGAAATCTTATCCCACTTTCTTTGATTTTGTTACACTGGTAACACTAGTCGGGCACTTACCAGCTGCGCCTTCGGTGGCCACCAGCACTGACAGCAGTGGCGTGAGACAACCGGGTGCCCAATTTCCATTGTACAGACAGAGCAACTGACATGTAAGTGTTCAGAGATTTTCCAAGCTCTTTAAGGGTCTCGACTAGTAGCACAGCTCAAGAGACCCTGTTTCTTTCCCGCACACAAACGTGATGTGTACATCCCCTTCCTCTTGGCAGTTTTGGTAAATTATTTCCTAATATGGACTCCTGCAAATTAAAGAACAAATAAAACTGCTAGGCAGAACACAAACACTAAATTTTTTCAATTGAGACTGAATCTCTTAGCATAAATTAATTCCCTGAAACAAAACTCCAATTGTGTAAGATTAATTCTTTCCACTAAGACCGTATGGATTTATTGACTAACAAAATCTTCTGTTGCATAAATGGAAATGTGCTATTTAATGTAGCCTGATCAGAGGCAAAACCATCCCATTAGCATTTTCACTGGGTTTTTTGATTCAGCAGCATACTAATCTGCTGGGTTTTAATGTATTTGTAACTGAAAAGGTGTGAAGAGGTTCACTACTGAACACGTGTGAAATAGCACAAAACACTAAAGGAGCTTGAACAAGATGAGAAATTAAACTAAGCCCCTAAAGCATATGTTGTTATTGCATGAATAACTGCAGTGGCAGAAAATAAGAATATCTTACGTGCAGGACAGTCTTGTGAGGAGGTCGATGTGCATCGATCATACACAATAGTTTTCTCAAATCATTTAACAGATGCACAAACCCCGCACAGTTTCAAGTGTAGGCATGTCCTGAGAAGAATCTCCTTCATTCCCTCTAGACACACCCTGCTAATTAAATCCATCATGCCTAGCAGTAACCCCCAGGGTTCAATCTTTTCTAGAGCACTGTTACTATCCAACATTTTAGCTCATACAGTGGGCAGCCAAGATTTCATGTCTATGCATATAGCAGGACTCCTAGCCAATATTTCTTACAGTCTCCTCCTCTCCATCCCAATGGATATATATTTGGTAGGTAAAACTTCAATATTCCTTTCAGATTATTTCTGATATCCTAATGCAATAGTCTGTATGAGGGTGGCAAGCTAAAGTCTAATAAAATCCGGAATCTGTGCTCCATGTAAGTAGCTGGCCATGAGAAACTGCAGCGAGGATGGATATTGAATGACTTCTATAGTCCAGCCAGGTTTTATCAGAGCAGGTCATCAACCTGTGGGCTGCCTAAACCTGTTCCACTGCTTCCCCATTGATTAAATATCTGGAGACATTTACACATATATCAAATTCTCCGTGATCTATTTTATCTTAGTCACACTCAAGTTCTTATTCAAGCCAGGGCAAAGAAGTTCCCTCCACTGGTGAGACAAGATGGTATATCTCCTTAATGTACTTCTGTACATGTTCTCAGAGCCAAACTATGATCTCAGATTCCTATGGACTGATACCAGTGGGGCTGTGGGGAGTATAAGGGAAGCAAAACCTGCCTGTGTACACCCAAATGTTAAGGAATTTAAAAACTGATTTTCTTCATTTGATTGCAGAGCTGATGCGTAACAGGGAAAGAAGGAATAGAGGGAGTGTGTAGCTTCCAGCCAAGATCAGACAGTCCAAATTCCTTCTGACTCTTGGTACCTGTATCATCCAAAACAAGATAGAGAATTGTCACTTGTTCCTGTCATTTAGGGATTTCCCTTCTCCTTCTGTGTTTGGTCCCAACTTATTTTCCTCCCCTTACTCTCTGCCCCAGGTTTTTGTTTTCCTGCCCTTACTCTCTGCTCTCCCGAGTGCTGTGTTCCCTTCTCTTCGGTTCAGGCTTCTACATGGTTCTGTCTTTGCTTTTTCCTATTTTTCTTTGCACCTCTTTACCGCCTGCATAAAGTCCATGACAATAAGAGTCATGGGAAGCAGTGTGAAGATATGTTAAAAATCTAAAAAAAACCCCAGTGAGTGGCATGGGAAAGGTGGGCACAGGCTGATAGTTCACTGTCTTATTCCACACAGTAAGGGGCATCATAACTAGCCAGCAGAGAGCAGGTTCGAGGAGATGCGTCTTTGAGAGCAAGTAGTTAATTTGTAGAACTCTCTATTGCAGGACATTTTGTATGTCACATGTCTGTATATGCAAATACAGAAGAAAAATTCCAGGAATACAAAGACACCACCTCTGGTTCCAGAAGTCCTTGAGTCATAAACAGGAGACTGGGAGAATATGCTGGGAAAGCATCACTAGATGTTCTTCTTACGCTCTTCTTATGATGTCCAGTATTGCTTCCTGCAGAAGCAGAATATTAAGTTGTGTGGACTTTAGATTAACAAGTATGACATGTCTTAGGCTTTTTATTAAAAATAGAAAGCAGTAGGCTATTTAGCCTTTAGTTGTCAAACAGGACTACAAAGTGTTATGGTGTTTGCTTTCCTCCTGCTTTTCCATCTCTTAGATCAGTCTGGGGAGGCACGGTAGATGTTTCTTATGTTTTGTAGCCAGCTGCTCTAAAAAGTTCATACAAAAGCTCCTCTCATCACGAAAATACATGTGGCAATTCATGAGTCCTTTCAGCAGTATGTTGAAGCACAGAGACATTATTAAATCAGATTCAGACTGGAATACAGTATAATGGGGGCGAAGTCTCAGGGACGACTTTCCAAAATTAAAAAAGAAAAAACACTTTGAAACACTAGCTGATTTGATAAACCATAAACCAGTATTTCTGTACCTCCAGTCATCATCTTTACCATTAAAAATTTTCTGTAGACACAGCAATCAAATGGTCAAAAAGCCTTGGTTTGCCTGTAGGGGAGTCAATGCCTTGGTTTTAACATTGTAGAGATAATTATGTCACCCATGTAGTAAAGATTTTGCGTTTCTTGAATACAGTGTCTGTATTGAAAATATTAACCACTGGTCTCTGAAAAATGAAAAGAGGCAAAGTAAAGGAAACCAGTTTTCTCACTAGGTACAGAAGAGCTGAATGATTGGAACTGGATTTGGGAAGCACTAAAATTAGTATAAGCTGTCCAAAAAGTGCTGGTATATTTAAAATTCTCAGGGAAAGGTGAGAACTTGCTGGTGTCATAGAGTATCTGCAGTTCCAGTGATCCAAATTAAGCCCTTTACTCTAGCACGTGTGCCAATGTGGTGTTCCAAACAGATGATCAGATAAATATCACAGCTGATGTAATAAATACCTGAAAGCACCTGTAATAAATGCAAGAAATAACCTGTCTTGATTATCCAGGTAGCTGCCATTAGCTAATTAGCATGCTCACATTGGTTGGGCCAGTGGATTTTTGCAGTTTCCTTTCAATAGTTTTTCTTTTCTTCCCAACATTTTTCTTCATCGTTCACAAAGTGACACAATGGTGCCCACACAATTCAATGAAATTGTTACAAACAGCTAATTTTTGATTCAGGGAGGTGATGGTAATTGCAAATTAAGTACTTCTGGTTTTTACTTGTACAACAAGAATGCATTCCTCACCAAAAAATGGCATTCTAATTGCATGCAAAGAATTTTAAACAAAAAAATGTAGCCTATAGGTAATGCGTGTATGTAACGTGTGTGTGAAAATATGTGTAATAGTATAACATGTAACTGGAGCTGGGAGATTCTGAAACACTAAGAAACCAGAGGTTGGTGAATTTTTACTTTATATTGGGTTCTTCAATTGTAGTCAAACTGGAGTGTTGTTGTAGTAGTTGTTGAGGGAGGTTTTGGTTTTGTTTTTCAAAGAATGCCTGAAAAATGAGTAACATTTTTTCCCCAATTTCCGACTGAACCTCCCACGCTGCAATTTATGGGTATTTGTCCTTGCTCTGTCATATGATGGTACCTACCAAGAGGAACTTGGCTTTCATCTCTGGAACTGCCATTCAGGCAGAGATCAGTCCTTGGCCTCTTTTCCTCCAGGATAAGCGAGCCCAGCACCTTCAGTCTCTCCGTTTGGGTCATGTGCTCCTGGCCCTGAGCATCTCAGTAACCCTCTGGTGAACCTCCTCTAGGTTCTTCACACGGCTCTTGAATTGGGAGAGCCAGAACTGGGTGCAGCCCCATCTATCTGAATATGCCCAACTTCCCCAGGGAGTCCCTGCATTGCTCCACCACTGCTAACTGCCCTTTTCCTTGCCAGTTTGTGCTGGTACACACTGGTGTATGGGAGCACATGCCTGCAAGAAAAGGTTTAAGAACTTCAGCCTTTCCCTCATTGCCATCTTTAGGTTACCTTCCCCAATGATTAGCAAAGCCAGATATTTCCATCATACCTGGCTTGAGAGGAGTTGACTTCTGTGCAGGATACTCCAGTGCAGAAATTCCATCTATTGCCACATAGATAGGGGCATGACTAGAAAAAAGCAGAGTGTGACAGGTTTTTCCATGGATGAATAACTTCTGCCTCTGTGCCCCTGAGGACCGTAAATAGCTGGTATAAATCAATGCAAATACGTTATTACTAATCTTGCCAGTATGGATGTGTGAGTGAATGGAGTACAAATGTGAACTTTACATATCGTTAGCACTCATCTGCCTCAGGGCAATTTATAGGCATACTCTTACATAGGAAGTCAGTTGGCAAGACTTGCAGGTTTCTTTTTTTTTTTTAAATTATGATAAAAATATACATTTGTGCTGCACAGAAATGTTCTTCAAATATCAATCCCGTTTGGGATTTTACAGTTACGAAAAGTTGATGTCGATATATTCTGCAAGATTTTATCTTGTGAAACAGGCAGTGTGTAATCTATCAAACGAGAAGTTTTCCACCAGGTGTGGAAATCAGTTTGGGTCTCTATAAATATTGGCTTTTTTATCATGTAAACGATTGATTTTGTTTCAGGTTTTTTGGTGTTTTTTTTGGTTTGGTTTTTTAATTCTTTATGATCAGTGACCAAATCCATCTGATATGAGTACAATGACCTCTTTGGTTTGTGTTGTTCTTCCCTCCAGACAAGTACAGTAAGTATGATATGAATGTGAATTGAGTTCCCGAGAGGTGCCCGCTACCGAAATCAAAAGATGGGCACAGCGTGTTACAAAAACCTTTTGGTAACTTGTCCTTCAGACCTCCAGTCTCTGAGATTGAAGGCTATGCCCTAGTTTTTCAAAATATATTCCAAAAAGAAAATAAAAGTAAGATTTTCTTCCATAATTTTGCCTGTTTGTTCGTCTGATGTATCCTATTTTGGCCTTTCTTTGTCCTGTTTCTTCCAGTTCCAGATGGTTTGGCTTTCCAACTTCTATTTATCATTTTCTGCCTACCAGCCACTCTTTTGGTTCTTTCCAGTGTAACAGTGACATGAAAGGGTTTAGGTAATAATCTTGTAATGGATTGCTGCACCAGAATGAAACCTCATTTCTTTTTTCCCAGGACTCCCTGGGAATCCTTTTGCCACAGCCTTTTTTTCCCCACGGAGATTATACAAATCTGAGATTGCTCTTGTGGCCGTTCATTGTAGGAGTGGACAATGTGATTCCCATCAGCTCCCGTGGGCAGAGCCACGATTCCCAGAAAACATCCTGTCAGCGCAGCAGCTTCTTAGAACTGTTGGAATTACTTCCAACTGCAAGGGCAGAAGTGCCTGCATTTCAGTCATGTGTGTCAGTAATTCCAACATGTACACAAATCTGGAGAGATTTGCATCCGTCCAGACAATCGATGTGGTCTAATGATCTTCCTCCTATTAATTATTAAGTTATCATTTTTCTTGCTAATACATTTGTGTGTATCTTGAGTATCTATTCCCCTGTGGCAATTTCATTTGTTTGTTTGTTTGTTGGAAAAAATGGCTTTATATAAAGTTTTTTCCTTTCTCTGCCAGAATATATAATATATAAAAATAAATATATGAATATTTATTTTAGATTGTAAATCCTTATAATCGAGAGTCCTTGGAAAACTATAGAAAGACAACTATATTTTAAAAGTATCCAAGGGACAACATTTTGTTTTTCTTGCTACTCTTCTTACATGTCACGATATCATTTGTTTGGAGAATCCAATTTTCTGGAAGTGAATGTACATTTCAGCAAATGTAGTCTTTATAGAACAAGCATGTTCTACAGGAATTAACTAATTTAAATGGAATACTTATTTAAACTATTTTAAGTTAAAATGAAAATTTTGATGTATTTGCCATCATAATATGGCTGAAATACCTAGAAAATCAGTTTACTTAAAACTTAAAGGAACAGTTCTCTCCTGCTTGAATCTTTGAGAGAAGAGCCAATATAGTGTAAGAGCAGCTGTTCAGCAACACCTATTATTTGCTTACATTACATCACTAATATGAGGCACCCTGTCGTTAAAATAAGAGTTAGGAATTGGCTCTCCTGATTCGCTTCTTAGCATTCTATAATTTTGCTGAGGATATGATCTCATCCAGCTCTCCTCACCAAATAAGAATCTGCATTGGTTGATGAGCATGTTAGTTTTCCTCTTGATGAAGTATCAAACGTTATTAAATGTCTGAAAGAAAACCTTCAGCTTAATTAATAGAGAAAGTTTTAAATACTGTTTTCTTAGAACTAATGAATGGGTGATAGTCCCTTCAGAAATGCCATTTCTACACCAGCTATTTTTTATTTCTTCTCCTTGACGTGGTAGGGTCCCAGTCTTACATTCCTGGCACTCAATCTCCAAGTGAGTGGATCCAAACGTGGATGCCTTCCAGCACAATGCATCAGAGACCCCTTAATGTTACAGTTTAGAGGACATGCAGAAAAATATTGAAATAATAAATTAACACTACATCAGATTTTTAGAAAGGAACTCTCTGGCTTCCTCCCGAAGCGCTAGACCCCACCAGTCATCCACCTGTGCCTAAGAGAGAAGTAAGAATTATTAACCTTGCTGACAGCAAGTGACTATTTATTGCCTGTTTATTGTTTATTAAAATTAATAAGCTAACACCCCAAAAGCTTGGCTTTTGCAGAGACATGGAACTGTTGTATATTTCTTTCTAACACATATGATGTTATCAGAAGGCTGATGACTGGCATGTGAAATCTGTCAATCAGAAACGGCAGCAAATAATTTCATTAATATTTTTGCACAGACTTAATTAGATATGGGGTTTTTTTTTTAAATTATTTCATTAAGCTGATGCAACATCCTGCAATGGACATAGCCATGCAGATGTAGAGATGTTCTTAGCATGAGGGTAATCATAGTAAATTATTATAATGTATCAGTAAATTTGATAAAGGATCTTAATCAATTGCATCAGGATCTCATTGAAAGTTCTCTATTTGACCATTTTGCTGCATGTTATATATCAGAAAAAAGTATTCTTCCGTAAAAAAGCCCAAGGTTTTTCCTTGCTGTAGATATGCATGGACTCTGTGCATTCCTCTGTGGGAAAAATCACCACAATAGCTATTTCTGACTAAACTATCCCTAATAGCTCCCTCTGTGGATATTCTAGTCTGGGGAAGTCATGGGTCAGACAGCAAGATGTTGCAGAATAGCTTATTCTGCATTAGCAATTCCAGTCAATTTTCCAGTGCAGAAAAGCCCTTAGTCCACAGCCCCAAACTCCTATTTGTGCCAGAAGATTTTGTCTTTAGAGACCAGTATAAATTTGTTCTATTCAATTCTTTGAGGCCCAAATTCAGCACTGAACTCCGTGTGGGATCAATATATGAAATCAGCCAGGGAGAGCTTTATATTGTTGATGTCTGTATTTATGTGCACAGCCTCCACAGTTTTATTAACCAAACATGTAATTAATGTGTTCTTATAGCTGTGAGCTGTATACATTTTTGGCGGTGGGACATCCAATACCTTCTAGAATCCGGTCCTAAACCAGAAGACAGAAAGTTGCCTGGAAGAAGATCCATCAAGCCAGGCTCAAGATGGTTGGCAGCTTTCGTGGCTGACAGCAGAGGAACAAGGTGAAACAGAGCAGATGGTTGTACCTTCCTCCGAGCCCAAACAGAAGGTGGTTCACAGCCGAGACATCCAGCTGGCACTTCTGAGCTTGCTCTGAGTACGGAGAAAAGAGCGGTCTCTAAACCTACAGGATGGACTCGGAACGTGTCCTGGAGAGGCAGCGCAGGGAAGTCTCCATTGGAGGCTGGTCCACCATCTCCTGCATCCACAACTACTTATACAATGACTCAGTAAGGCACGTTTTGGGCTTATATTTGAATCATGGTTTTTCTTTTCTCCAGTAAAAAACCCAGCAAACCAAGGTAAGACATCTATGCTATGTTTTTTTTTTCTTTTATTTGATATACTTTTTACTGAGCCTTGGGACCCTCAAAAGTGAAGGCTGCCGTTTGTCCAAAATTACATCACAGTGCCCCTGGCATTTTTGTGGTGTGGACCAATTAGCATTAGTAGCTTAATTAAAATCACCACATGCATTTTAAAGGATGACGTCAAGTTGATTTTAATCTAGGCTTCCAAAAATGAAGTAGAACTCTGTTAATCAACTGCCCCACCCTTTTTGTGATTTATATGGCCCTCAGTACTCAGTGTCAGCGTAGACTCCTACATCATCCTCTTACTTCATTTTCCCCAGGCATTATTAAATAGTTAATAACAAAGGTCTGAAGTCCATCCCAAGTTTTACCTGTAAAACTGGCGTAAAACTGGGGCCATGACAGCGCTGGTGTAGCATTCACATAAATGAAAGAACAGATTTTGGCTCAAGTATTTTTAATGTACAGCAGCTGGCATTTTTGGGTTTAAAGAGCAAAATCACACCTGAGTGTTCGTGCTTTCTAGGATTTTGCCAACAAAAGGAAAACAGAAAATAAACATGACATTTTACTTTCTGAAAGCCAGAAAGAATGGTGCAGCTGTTTCCAAGGCTGCTACATTCAAGCTGTCCCATGAACATGGAATAGACGACGCTCTTGCTCCCCAGTTATGTTTTAGCACAAATGTCTTCCATTTGTTTGTTTCAACATATTTTCCCTTTAACAGATTTTTTACATCACATTTTTTCCTAATAACATGTTTATTCAATGTTCGGTTAAAGCCAGATTTGGCTTTCTACAATTATATAGAAGTTTACAAATTGGTTCATTAGATATTACTACTGCTTCTATGGGATGACGTGTAGCTACCTGAGAACTTACCCCTGTTGGCAAGTGGGTTTGATCAGATTTTTACCGAACTGACAAGAAGAGCAGCTGATTTCTGGGAGTCGCCAGAGAGAGTGGAGGGGATGGGCTGTAACTCACCCATAGTTCCCATCCCTATTATTTATTTAGCTGCTACATAAGCACTTCAGCCCAGGTTTTAATTTGATTCCCACTCCTAGCAATGGACAATGATGGGTGTTTGTCTCTCTCAGAAAGAGAATGGCATTGGGTGCAGAGACTGGCGCTGTGTATTTACAGGGTCTTTTATTACTGAGGTGTCATGAGATTTTGATATAGGAGACAGCAGAGAAAGACTTTAACACTTTGCCCATAATACAATTATATCTATATTAATTGTATGAGAGACACCTATAGGTTCTTCAAGATCAAGAAAATCTCTTTGGTTTATTTTCAGCAGCCACTTACACTCTGTACAAGAAGGACACGGACTTGTTGGAGCAGGTCCAGAGGAGGCCATGGAGATGATCCAAGGGCTGGACCTCCTCTGCT
>BJBW01004022.1:41305-100987 GCA_004320125.1 Scolopax mira | reverse complement strand
AACTGGACACAGTACTCGAGGTGAGGCCTCATCAGTGCCGAGTACAGAGGCACAATGACTTCCCTACTCCTGCTGGCCACACTATTCCTGATACAAGCCAGGATGCTATTGGTCTTCTTGGCCACCTTGATGGCTTATGTTAAGCCGTCTGTCCACTAACACTCCCAGGTCCTTTTCTGCTGGGCAGATTTCCAGCCACTCTGCCCCAAGCAGTCCTGGCAACCTGGGGACTGGCATCTAGCAAATGTGATGCCCATCCACAAGAAGGGTTGGAAGGATGATCCAGGGAACTAGAGGCCTGTCAGGCTGGCCTCAAGTGCCTGGAAATGTCATGGAACACATCATCCTGAGTGCCATTATGTGGTGCATGAAGGACACTCAGATGATCAGGTGCAGCAGGCTTATGAGAGTCAGGTCCTGGATCTCCTTCTATGTCAAAGTGACTCACGTGATGGATGAGGGAAAGGCTGTCGATATTGTTTACCTGGACTTCAGTAATGCCTTTGGTACACAGTATTCTCCTGGAGAAACTGGCTGTGCATGGCTTGGATGGGAATACTCTCCGCTGGATTAAAAACAGGCTGTAGGGCTGGGCCCAGAGAGTGGTGGTGAATGGAGTGAAATCCAGTTGGCAGCCAATCCCGAGTGGTGTTCCCCAGGGCTTGGTATTCGGGCCGGTACTCTTTCAGTTATTTATCAGTGATAACCAAGCTAGGTAGCAGTGTTGACCTGCTGGAGGGTAGAGAGGCTTTGCAGAGGGATCCGGACAGGCTGGATCGATGGGCCTCAGCCCAATGGGATGAGGTTCAACAAGACCAAGTGCCAGGTCCTGCACTTGGGTCACAACCACCCCAAGCAGCACTACAGGCTTGGGGAAGAGTGCCTGAGAGTTGCCTGGCAGAAAAGGAACTGAGGATGTTACTCAACTGTTGGCTGAACATGAGTCAACAGTGTGCCCAGGTGGCCAAGAAGGTCAACAGCATCTTGGCCTGTATCACGAACAGTGTGGTAAGTAGGACTCAAGAGGTGGTTGTCCCCCTGTACTCGGTACTGGTGAGGGCTCCCTTGAGTACTGTGTCCAGTTTGGAGCCCCCTACTACAAAAAAGACAATGAGGTGCTGGAGCAGGTCCAGAGAAGGACAATGAAGCATGCGAGGTTTCTGGAGAATAAGTCTTATGAGGAAAGTCTGAGGAAACTGGGATTCTTTAGCCTAGAGAAAAGGAGACCTTATCGCTCTCTACAACTACCTGAAAAGAGGTTCTAGAGAGGCAGGGATTGGTCTCTTTTCCCAAGTCATAGGCAATAGGGAGGGGGGTTTGTTTGTTTGTTGTTGGGGGGTTTTGTTTGTTTGTTGTTGTTTTGGTTTTTTGTCAGAGTTAAGTTGATGGTTGGACTAGATGATCTTAAAGGTCCCTTCCAACCTAGACGATTCTATGATTCTGTGCAATACCCTTCCTGTGAAGACAGTCTGAGAAAGAGAGTTTATTCTGAAGAAGAGAAGATCCCAGGGACATGTTATTGTGGCCTGTCAGTACATAAGGGAGGCTTACAAGAAAGATAGGGACAGACTTTTTTGTAGGGCCTGCTGTGATAGGACAAAGGATAATGGTTTTAAACTAAAATAGGTTAGATTCAGACTAAATATAAGGAAGAAATTTTGTACAATGAGCGTGGTGAAACACTGGCACAGGTTGCTCAGAAAGGTGGTACATGCCCCATCGCTGGATGGGACTTTCAGCAACCTAATATTGTTGAAGATATCCCTGCTTATTTCAGGGATGGTGTCCTAGATCACCTTTAAACGTCCCTTCCAATCCAAACTATTCTATGATTCTATAACAATGCAACTTTTTTTGAAGCTCTATAGTGGCATCTCAACTTATGTTTTATGGAGTCTGTATTTAGCTGAGCTCTACTCCTCTGAATAAAGTAGGATATTAAAAACTCTCCTGGACTTGCAGGAAGGAAGCAAGTAACTGAAAAACTACACACATATTGCTCTCCCTTTTTGTCAAATATTCTGCTTGACTAATCAACCTCTTCTCCTTCTCCGTGATGTAGAAGGAACACTTCACAGGTTGCCTGTGGCCAAGCCAGGAGAGAAAATAATAGGATAACACAAAACTCAATATCAACCAGTCCAAAGAGGATTGAAGAAGGGCAAAGTTAGCTGGTTTTATTCTTTTTAAAGAGAACCTAGGAATTTTAAGACTGAAAGGCTGATTTGGATATCCAGATACTAAATCCAAATATTAATAAGAAGAATTATTATTAATAGTTCAAGGATAATAAAGAGATATATAAGAATTAATAATATTAGATGTATCACCTTGATAGACTATCTGGCCTATTGCATAACTAAAAATAAATAAATAAAAGAAGTCCATGATTCACATGATACAGTTTGACTTCAGGAAGACTTCATTAATTGTTCTATATGGCAAATATTCTAAGAACAGATAAATTAAATCCCCATGAAGAAAAGAGAAAAATAAGCTAAAAAGCAAAAACATAGGTTTTGTTCACTTCTATTGACATCTTTAGTTTAAAAATGTAGAAAGCACTAAGTTCAGAGGTTTGAGTACAGACTCCAAATTCAGCAGGAACTTAATATATTGGGGGAAAGGTTGTAATCCCATCAAAATAAGTGTAAAGCCAAGAATTCAAAGTACTACATTTAGCAAGAAGAAATCATAACAAATGGAAGATCAACAATTTCACAGCAGATCTACCAACACCTTTTGTTATAGTGGATGACAGTTTGAATGCCTCACTATTCCAAAATGGCAAATGACTTTCTGACAGTATCCTCTAACAAGTGTCCTTTATATGAAAAACAGACAATAGCTATTCAACGTTGGCCTGCACTGGAAAAAAATCATATAAAATTGTTCTCTGCCATTTTTTTGGAAATAGCTTTTAAGTAAAAACCAAGCTGGGCTTAATGATAGGAGGTATGGAATACCTGGCCTCTTAGTCTAGCATGAAGGAATCCATGTTGTGTAGAATCTAGAATAGAAAAGAGCAGGAAATCCCAGACTCTTCATTACCCTTTACACACACAAGGCAGTTAATACTGCTCTATTCCTGCAAGACTAAATAAGAAGAAATTGGTTTACATTTTCAATAAAATAATTACTCTGTGCCAGAACTAGGAAGTTAATTTCCTAATAACAACCTAGCATCTGAAGAAGCAAAGAAATAATTTCTTCTTTATCCTTCTGACAATAAAGTTTTCTACTGTATTACTTACACTAGAGTATATGTAAAACTAAAATGAAGGTTTAAATTCTCATATGGATCATTAGTTCACAGAGCTATTTAAAAAATAATTATTTAAAATAATTATTTTATACTTAAAAATAATAAATGGTATGAATCGTTAAGCTTGCTTCCTGTTGCTTCGCAGGGTTGATGTCTGAATTTCAGCCAGACTACCCTTATCTTCTACAGTTAGTCATTTTTGAAGATTTGTAAGCAATGCAAGCAGCACAGCCTCAGAAATCTGTTCCTGGAGGAGACAAGAAAGTTGATAAAGAATTTATCTCACTAAGAGATAGTTTGACAAATACTATATACAACTCAGAATTCCATAAAATTGCATTACGCATGTAATACATTAATGAAATTGATGCAGAGATGCAGAGAAAATGCAGAGATGATCATTGGTATGCAGCCTAAAACAATGGTATTTAAGATTAGTTTAAAAGTTCCATTTAATAGGAAAATCTCAAGTGAAGGAAACCGGTGGCACTTGTTCGGCAGAGTTAATGAAAAGTCATAAATCAAGACTCCTAAATTCCTGTCAACCTACCCCTAAAAAAACAAAACAAAACAAAACCAAAACCAAAACCAAACAAATAAACAAAAAACCCCAAACCAAAAAGAAAAAAAATTCAACAAAACCCAGTAAACCTGCATTTTGAGTGCTGCAGATTAAAACAGCTCAGTAAGAAGGGGTTCCTCACTCTGATGTCAGTGAACAAAAAAAATAACATATTTTCAATGAAGATTCAGAAAATAGGACTTTAATATAGTAGTTTTTTTCCTTGTCTTTAGCTCCTTAGAATGCAAGAGAAAACACCAACTGTCTTGAGTGTAGCAACTTTGAATCCCAGGGAAAGATAAATAGCAGAACAGAATTAACCATACTGGGGCTGAAAAGAAAGTGAGTCTAACAATTACATTGTTAAAAAACAGAAACAGAAATCCTCACTTGAAAACTCATGTTGCTGAGGAAAGAACATTCTTTCCATATTCGAACTCTCTCTACTTCTGGATCAGCTTCAGGATCTCCTTTTCCTGTATGGTATAGAAACAAGTTGTTTTTTCCTGGTACTTAATGAATAGAATAAGTGAACATATTTGGATATTAACTTCCATAATACTATAAAGTTTCATTCTTTTCAAACATTTTCACTTCCTTCCCTCCCCCAAGGTATTTATGGTTTACTTGAAAAATATGGTTTATTTCCTATGGAAATAAAAACTTTTTAAAAAATCTAAGTGAAATGAAGAAAAAATAATTTTAGGTTAAAATTAAGTTTGGATCATAGAAGCATTATTAGAAATAAATAAATTGTTTTATTATACAAAGATATTTTATATAGAAAAGCACTGAGGAAATTGGTTTAGTGAGGTCAAACCCATAGGAATACTTATATAATTAAGAAAATAATATTTTAGTAGGGTTTGATAAATACCAAAATGCTGAAATGTTAAAGTTCATGCATTGTTTCCCTTTTCTATGGTATCTGGCAATTGGTACAAGACCACCTTAAAGCTAATGCATCTCATGGCAACAGTACAATTACCTGCACCTTGCAGTGTGTTTAAGGAGAAATTAAACAGGTGGTCCTTTGCTGTACACATTAAATACATTATATCTTAAGCCATAAAAGAGTAGATCACAAACTAAACTGAGTGCTAACAACATAATTTATAAAACAACTTTTCAATTCTTAAAGGTTTATATTCATGAACAGAAATTTTGTTGTAATAACACTGAAGATAATGATTTCCACCAACTTGGTTTGGATCAAGCTTCTGTCAAAAAAGTTTTGCTTTTGTATATAAACATTTTTCTGAATATCAGGAAACTAAATTGATTTTTAAATTAAGTATTTTTTTCAACAGTGCTGTTTGCGTGGTAGCCACTGAAGTACTGTTTATGATCTTCTGCCTGAGGGACCACACATTTCATCTAGCTAGTTTTATGCTAGCTTCTTCAAAACTAGTGATGATATATGACCCCTTCAGAAACGATTTAGAAATGAAAAAAAAAATAAAAAATTCCAGGAGTAGAAAGAGCCTGTTAAAACTGGAGTACATATTGTTTATTAATTGCTGTTATCATTACGTTCAAATATAATATTATGTTTTGGTATATAAATAAAATAAAAATATTTTTTAAGTATTTAAAGGCTCATTCAACACCACTCTTTAAAGTAAGATATAATTTCACTTGTGCAACCCAGGCTACCAAAGAAAGCTTTTAGAAATAGAGAAGTTTCTTCCTTTGTCTTTACTCTAGCTCTTGTGACACCGAATAGAAGCTTATTCAGCAAAATGTTGATTGACATAAGTCACTGTTACCTGAATTAAATTCAGAATGTGATGTAAGATAAAGTTCTTAGAAAGTCAGACAATAAAGTTAATTAAATTCACAAGGATCACTGTTCCTTATCAATTACCCAAGAATACAGTATAAATAGACTTATCTTGTTCACTAGTCCTTTATGTCATGTTTGATTCCTCTTATTCTTAAAGAAAGAAAAAAAACAACTAAAGAATAAAATAAATTCAGGGAGTTACATTAACGTTCAATTTTTAGACTCAGCTAAGTGCAGACCAGTATGTATTTCTAAACCGTTTAAGAAACTTCTTATACAAGTGATGTAAGACTTGTATTTAAATGGCAAAACTTCAAAAACATTTACATAATCGCTTTTTCTCTAGTCAACAGGAAAAAAACCCAGACCATTCTGGAAAGCTTTCAATAACCACATGACTAAAGTAAAACCAACTTACTCTTGAGATTCTCTGTTTTCTTAATTACCTCAAGAGTTACTGCATTTGCACCATGTTCTCTTTCTACTGCACGCATTTAGGTCATCACCATTCTCTCATTTCAGTGTTCCAGGATAATAATAAAATAAATAAGCTGTGCCACCGTTAATGTTGTCTTTTTCACCCTTCACAACTCAATACCAAATAGCAAATTCCAATGTTTCATGACCTTCATACTAGTATTTCAGTCTTTGGGATTTTGATTTTATTCATCTTGGCATACTAAAATCCAACATGATCCTTTGTGCCATTCCCTGAAAACCTACACAGCAAATTTCAAACAGATACCATTAATAGTAAATCTACTGCTCTATAGGTACATTCTTTTATGTACATTAGCATTAACAAAAAAAAAATAAATCAAAACCAGATGAAGAAATGCAGTTACAGTAGTACAATCCTGCCCACCAAGAGATTACATACATTGAAACACTCACAGGCCATATGTAAATCAAGTTTATTTTAATGTTCTACAGAAATGTATTCTGACATCTCAAAAGGTCAGATGAAGAACTTGTTTAGCACACTTGAAGTTTTGTTACTTGTGTTTAAATTGTAAAATATTTGCATTTATTTGTAATTGTGCATTGAGTAACTCTAGTTATACTAAGAGAACTAAGAATTACAGTGCAGCTGTACATAATAATCAAATTTTAGTCTAGGTTCTTAAGGTATTAAAAGACTCTTCAGGAAAATATAAAGCCTATGGTTAATGACTGAGTTCCTCCTGTAACTAGACATTTCTGCAGGAACTAACTCATGAGTTAATTTTGCTTATTAATGTACCCGTAATAACTTTGCCATTAAGTGTTATAAGGGTGACCTCATATAACTGGCCATCTTCCCCACAACAGTGATAGACCTGTTATTTCCATCCCCCTTCTTCAAAGTAAAATCCAAGTACTATAGGCATTTCTGGCGGCCATTCACTCGTGAGACAATAGAAAAGTTTCCTACAGAATATAAGCCTGCCAGCTAACTTCTTTTTAACAGTTTTCTTACTAAATTTAACTAGGTGTGTTTAACAGAGGAACCCATCTGAGACCTGTAATGAAAATGGGAAAATAAATTGATCTAATTTGATAACAATAAAATAAATATGAATCCTTCCCATATCCATTACTGCAGTATAGAAATAAAAGTTAACGTACTTAGAAATATTTAGTGCTATTTTGTTATGAATGCAGTTCTTACATCATCCCTATTTACATGCTTGTGAATCATGAAAGAAAAATGTATAATTTTAGGTCCAAGCATTTCAGGTTGGTCCGAGCATTAAAGCATTCAAAAAAGGTTGAGCTCATTTAGATCCAAGCATTAAAGCATTTCAAAAATTGTAACCAAAATAGAATTTCATGAGCCTTCTTTTTCAGTATTAAGAATAAATATTTTTCTGAGCTCTTACAAGCATAAATTTAAAAAAATCTCAGCAACAATTCTTAAGTTATTTCAGCAGTTTCTATTTTACCACATTTGTGACACTTATCCCAATTCTTCCCTCTATTTTACTAATAAGAAAGTTTTCTGGAGCTAAATTCACTGTATCTTAAATTAATCTAAAACTTATGGTATCTGTTTCACAACAATATTTATCTTCTCCAAAAGACAACCTCTTACATTTTTTAAATAAACGAAATAAATGAAAGATATGATTGTTATTTAAAATTTTGTTACTGCATTTTGACTACTAAATGCATTTGTTAAAAGAAAAGTGAGTTTAATGGTACTGTCACAGCCCAAGACAATTTTGGGATTGTACTTTAGGATTGTTCATTTCTGGCTGGTTTTATTTTTCTCCAGTTTATACTCCACTAAGTACCAAAAGTCAGGTAGGTATAATGAACAAGCAATAATAACATTAGAAAAGTTTCCCTTTTCCCTTCCCCCTATTAAGGATGCTAAAAGGAATATTATCTTACAATAGGATATGAGAGGGATAACCTGTTAAATATAACAGGCAATTATTCATCTTTATCAGATGGCACAAACCTTTATCTCATTTTTCTCTATACTACCCTGAAGGCCTCCTTCTAATCAATTCATACTAAAAAAGCAAAAAGATCTTTTCAAAGGGAACTGAAATTAAGGCCTACTTTATGGGTCTTTTCAAAAGAAGCAGAAACATCCTCAATAAATAGAGACTACAGTCCATATTTATAAACCAAAAGAATAATTTCATTTATCATAAAAGAAAGTGACATTGAAACTTTACTTAAAGACCTTGATCTGATGCTTGTAATCTGCTGTAGATGAGTTCTCACATTAACTAAAGTCTCTGCCTGCAAACAGGACATGCATTGAGATGAATAGCTGCAACACTGTTCAATCTGTCTTTGTATCCTAGAAACTCTGGAGAAAGCACTGCACTCTGTAAGGAGCAAAAAGTAACTGAAGTGCAAGTCTACTCAAATAAATTTTTGCAGGATGGAAAGAATCGAATCTTTCTTTAGAACCTAGCCAATGACAGTCAGTGTAGCAACTAGAAATAAAAAGGCTGTATATTCAGCACAGACCGTTTTCTCCGAGTCAGTGTGAACCAATGTTCAGGTCCATCCTTAACTTAAAGGGTAAAAGATTATTTTTTGTTCCTTCATCCCTTTATTGTTTTTTGAATAAAGTATATTTTTAAAATTATGTGCATACAGTAGGTGCTTGCAACATATTTTAAAAATAATTGTTCTTTCTCCTCATGATAAACTAGACATCTTTTACTGTTAGAAGATATGCATATTTCAGTTGGGTGAAGAAGGAAGTAGAGATCTTTACTTTGAGTTGCAATTGCAAAGAATTCTAAAGCATATCCTTTGAACATAACAAGAACAAAACCTGCTTTTATATTGAAGATGTAAAAATCCTGAATTTAACATAAAATCTTATTTATCAGAATTCCATTAAACACAGAGAGATTATAGGTATATTCAACATCAATGGATGCATACATAGTGTCAAAACTATGCATACATATAGTCAAAAGTATACTATGAGGCCTCTCCAGCATACAGGAGAGTAAAGTTGAAATCTGACAAGTGAAATGCCATTTTATGAAGAGATTAGTCTGATAAATACAAGAGGACAACAGAAGTGATTCTGGTGGTTTCTGGCTTGTTACATAGGTATGTCTTTTTTTTTTTTTTTCCCCAGGAATTTAGGTTAAAAAAGCACATTGCTTTTCTTAATGAACACACATTTTTCCTGAAATGAAAGCACTCATATCACCCTGCTTTACACAGCTGAAAATGTTGGTTTACTATGAATATGGAAGACTTATGGTTATTATCTTTCTCCTTATCTGCCAAAAAATACAGGAAATTCACAGCAATGCACCGCTTTCCTACATACTCCTCCAATGGGGCAGATATGCCCTTCCATATTTCAGGGCAAATATTGACCAGTTAAGTTTATTCATCTTCTATGCCAGAATTTTCACAATTAACTGATTTTTCAAAGCGTTTATGTACCATCTGAGAAGGGATTCCATGACTCTTTGGAGAAAATTGAAGAGTAAAATTTCTGTTAGTATATTACACTTCCCAAAAATCACATGACAAACACATATGACAAGACACTGTAAAGTCACTAAGGGAAAAGAGCATTTAAGAAATTATTTTTGTCCTTCAGAGCAGATAACACACAGTATCTTCTGTGTAGTATCTATCTTGATAATTGATATAAATTGACATTATATACTATATTTCAGTGTAATTCATCCCATCAAACTAGTTTTGGCTCAAAACATTCATCTCCAGACTACCTAAAGGAGACAGTTAAAACTTCTTTGCCAAATCAATTTATGCTGTGCTCAAATAGTATCAAATTTCAAATACAGCACATGCTTATAAACTCCAAATTAAAACATTGTATGCATTAGTTCTAAAGAGATCTATCAATTTATTTTGACTGACTGCATTTTTTCCTTTTTTTTTCCTGTTCCCTTGATTATATTCTTATTAAGTTTTCTGTAGATGTACTTTGTGCTAAAAGGGTGAACAGTTACTAGAGTAAAGTTGTCTATAAATACTATTTCATAAGGTGCCAGAGAATAATTTTGATATGATAAGCAGATTCATACCATTTCAAATAGTTTTACTTAGGCCACCTTACAAAGCATTGCTAAGAAGAAAAAAAGTGTGGTTTTAGAAATCAAATTCAAAGTTAGGCATTACTGCTTATTAACTACCATAATAACAGAATTTAAGTAACAGAATATGGAAACCCTTGAGATGTGTCACTTGACTGCCTAATAATAGACTAACAAGAGTCTTACATACACTTTTAACAAAACTGTAGGTAGTGTTTATGTTATGAATTTGCAATTGTAGATAGTGCAAAGTTCAGGTTCACTGAGGTTACGGGTGCTTGTAAAAATAACAAAGAATGCTTTCCTCACCCCTGCTTCTTCCATCAATAATTTTATAAATCTAAACACTTCCTATCAACTTTCTGTCATAACAATGCATATTTTTGAGTGAAACGGTACATTATTTCTCAAACAGTAAGACAGAGGTCGTGTACTGTTCCCTCATTCACTGTTAGTATCTCATTCAACAGAGGTTGTACAAGGCATGGCATTAACAAGATATATTTTCATAAACCATTATTGAGAACTGGGAAGACATGTCAAGTTCTTTTCCATGAAAATTTAATGCCATATTTCACCAGAAATTAAGGTGATAAACATTTTTTTTTTAATAATTTTTTTTTAAATGTGATTTCCAGGGATTCAGGAATTAGATAGTTGATGATATTTTGATGCCATTACTGTATGCTCTATAAGGCCTTTCATTTCATATACCACAGTTCTGGTGGCAATGTGATTTGAGCTAACTTCCTTCTTGATCTTTTTTTCATAGGAAGAGAAATTTGTTTTCATTCCTTTAAGTACTTCTATGCAATTTTGACTGCAGTTAGAACATAAGTAGGTATATGTTTGCATTTAAAGAATATAAAATACTTCAGGTCACACTCTTGCACATCTTCTGTAAGAAGGTATGTTGTATGAAGAGAAGGCTATTGGTAGTTTCATTATGTGACCATAAAATACTAACTTTTTCATACAGGTAATAGTTTGCAGTACTAAAAGCCTTTGATATCTTAAAATTGGCTTCTTGCAAACAAGGGGAAAAAGCCTCACAGCTTGCTATCACTGAACTAGGATGTCTTTTTTGATTTGATCTCTTCAGGAAATAATTATTTGTTTCTGATTCCACAGAACAGAAAGCAATACATTACCAGTAATACTTGCTGTGCAAGAGTGTCCAAGACTTCTCCAAATAAATGTCAGCTACTTGTATGCTTATTGCACCACAGCACTTTATCACATTCAGATGAACTTCTGTGACAGAAGAAGACTCCTGGTGAAACTAACTCTGATAATGAGTTTTATTCACGTTTATGAGGTTTAGAAGGAAAAAAATGTTCTGCAAGCCCAAGCATTAAAAAATATGGTTCCTATGTAAACCCTGGTGCATTTTGTCTAGATCAGTAATCTCTCCATCTAGTTCTTCAACCATTTATCACCAATGTGGTGTAACTAAAGAGGAAACTTTATTGGAGGGTTCTCTGTTCATGAAAGCCTCAGTAAGTTGCAGAGACTGAGCGATGAAACTAAGCCATCACAAATGGAAACTAACCCAGCTATTAAAACTAATATAGAAACCACAAAAAAGTAGCAGACTGGGAAACACGTGAGTGTGGACTCTCCTATCTAAATGAACTGCAGGTGTTTTCTATTTACTATCTATGCTGAATCAATGAATTTAAGTGAAGGTGTTTTGGTTTGCTCTGGTTTTACTAAAGAACCAGGACCTTTTTTTACCCTATTGGGAAGACTTTTTGTGTACCTTTTTTTCTAAACACTAATCTTTGTCTTGATTCCATTCTTTCTTAGATAAATATTGCAGATTATAGCACAGGATTATTATACAAATGCAAATGCACAAAGAGAATAATTTCGCATTCAACTGGCAGAGACTGTATTCATTCAAGTTGGTATTTTGAGGATATATATCAAATCTCTTGGAAAACTTACAGTCTCAACAACACAGTTTCCTTTAACACAGTTTATGAAAAGAAAAGACAGCTAGAGACATTAAATGTTCTAATTACTGAAAAATACTCAAAAAATTGAAAAAATTATTTACTACATAGTTCTACATTTACTCCTACAGAATGTGGAGTATTAGAAAGTCACAGAAAAGTTTATAAATATTAACATGTATAGTTATGCTAATTAATACCCAGAAATTTTACTGTGTTACAACTTGTGAACCATCATCTTATAAGCAGGCTTCACATCTTGCTCTACCTCATCTGGCACCTCATTGTAACCTAGAATTTCATTTTGCACTTTGTTGTCTTCCATGATTCATAAGCATCACTAAAATTAGTATGTTCAGGTGTTGTGTTCAGGCGTGCATAGAATTTCCCAACTTCTTTCCTGGTCTCCAAGAAATCCCAGACAAATGCTATGCAGCCCTATTGCAGACAAAAGCTATCATAGCTTTTCAATGCGACCTTTTGAATCCTTCACTTTGAGTTACATCCTTCTCTCCAGGGTTGCTTGGCAGCAATCTCTTCAAGAAAGCTGCAAATTAGCTAGATGTAATTGACATCTGCATACCCAGACATACAATTTCAGTCCCTCTTAAACTACATTTGGGGGATGTTAGGTAGGAAAAATCACTATCCTGCGCCCAGCACATGGGGAATGACAGTCTATACTCTTTTCCGTCTTCACTCTTTACAGTAGAGAACTTGTGCCAAAACTTTCCTAACCTGGATGATCCCTCCGGCCAGACTGATAATTACCGTCACTCAATAAATATCAAGTGTATCCAGGAATTCAGATTCCATTCAATGGTCCCCATGTGGCCTATCTCTGACAGCATAAATCCCATGAATCTGATCAGATTTTGTTTCAAAACTGCTACTGCAAAACATATTGCATACAATGAACTAGATTTTCTTTAAATATGTGAAATTTGCCTTGGCAAAACTTAAGTTCATATACAAAACCATAGGTGATTGTTTTTCCTAAAATACCTGTTAACATGTAAAACACATATTCCATTATCTAGGGTAATGCCTGCCAACTATTTGAGACTGAGTGGGTATTTCAGATCAGAAGAACAACTAAAACAAAACAGAAAACAACAACAACAAAACAACAAAAAAAGCCCCACCTCCAGAACACTCCACCACCAACACTCCCTATCAATTATTTTAAAACGTCTAGTTATGAAATACAGTTTGGGTCCTGCATATTGATATTGAAGTTCATCATGTAATGAACAGATCCTTTGAATAATCACGAAGAGAAGAAAAGAAAGTTTGTGCTGAATACTTTCACTGGCATTTCAAATACAGGATAAACCAGCAAGTTAGGGCTGTGAAAGCTTAGTATCTCTTCATGACCCATTAAGAAGACTCAGTTTTATACAGGTGCACTCATTTGGAATTGTAATATGCAATACTTTCCACTGGATTCAGAAGATAGCTATTTCTCCGTGCAGGTCCAAAATTAATGATATCCTGGTAGTGCAGTCAAGCTGCCTAGGATTGCATGTTCTATTAATGGCATGGATTCTCATTAACTTCAGTGGAACTATGAACTAGTTAAAAAGGTTGAGCAGCCAGAGTTGATGCTGACAAAATTACGTTTTGTTTTAAACACCTAAAACTGTCAAACTCAGCATCACATTTTGTAAGTAATGCCCTAATGAATTTTTTTCAAAGCCAAAAAAACAGCCTTATTTCCAATAACAGTATTTCATGAATATATTTTTAGCTAAACTCAAGTTCCCCATACTTCCGTAACAAACTAAACTGTATTTGCTGATTTTTTTTCCATAGCTGTGATAAGAGCTAAGAAATGGAGCGCTAGTTAATAGTGTCGTTACTGTATACACTTTTTTCAAGTACATAAATGAATTTCATGATTCACATAGTTTAACAGTCAATATTCTGATACTGAAGCAGAATAAAAAGTTATTGAAGATAAATTTAAATGAGATTCCCTACCATGAAATAAAACGGAAGAGTCATTTAGATTGAGAAAATACTGAGATAACATAGTCTTGAAAAAATCAACATTCCCAGAGGGTTAAAAAAAATAAACAGTCTCAGAGGTCTGAAAAAACATCCAAAAAAATTGACTAATTAATTTAATATTAAATGGATCATTTATACTATCCATAACAGCTAGATACAGATTACTAAGTGTTTTAATAAGATCAACATCTTTAGCAGTTTCAGTATACTCTGTGGCATAAAAGCTATTTTTGAATAGCCATAACTGAAAAAATAACATAAGCTTTTTTTTTTTTTTCCTAGTGAAAAGCTAATAGTATGTATATCAAATTATGCCAAATATGGCTGACATGGTAAGAGTAGTTGATACCAAAAAGACTAAATAAAAAGTGGAATTTTATAAATCAAATATTTTGCTTTTAATAATAATAATTATCTTACAGTCATAATAAAATAAAGCATTATTGCTCTTTCTTTTTGTAAATAACAGAATGCCAGAGAGTATTTGTCTTCCTGATTACCAATGGATATAAACTTCATATGCTTCAAACACAGTGCCTAAATCAAATGAGGATAAGAGCTTTATAAAAGCCCTGAGTGCTTATTGTGCTTTTACCTATGTGCCAGTGTTGGCTGAGATAGAGTTAATTTTCTTCACAATAGCTTCTATGAAGCTATGTTTTGAATTTGCACTGAAAACAGGGATGTACAGGAATGTACAGAGATGTTTTAGTTACTGCTGAGGAGTGCTCACACAGAATTAAAGCCTCTACTTCAGCAAGTAGGCTGAGCGTGCACAAAAAGTTTGGAGGGGGCACAGCTGGGACAGCTGACTCCAGTTGATCAGAGGGATATCCCATATCCTATGACATCATGCTCAGCAACATAAAGCTGGAGTAAGAAAAAGGAAGGTAGGCATTTGGAGCTATAGCACGTAATTGTCTTCCCACGTAACCATTATATGTGAGAGGGCCCTGCTTTCTTGGAGATTGCTGAACTGCTGCCTGACAATGGATATAATGAACAAATTCCTTATTTTGCTTTGTTTGCGCACTTGGGTTTTGCTTTACCTATTAAGCAACTTTTCTCACTTTTACCTTTTTGTTTCTCTCTCCCATCCTACTGGGAGTGGAGGAAGTGAGTAGTTGTGTAGCGCTTGGTTGCTGGCTGGGCTTAAACCATGAGATGCTATTACAAATCATAGCAGATAATGTATAAGATTTTTAAGAAACCACAATGCTACTTGCCTGTGTGTGGCCCTAATTCTTAAACATCATTATAACTTTTTGAGAGAGTGCAGAGATTTTGAAATCACTGATAGAAAAACATATATAACCTTTATTTCCAATTTAAAATGCATATATCTTGATTATTCTGGGATTCCCCAAACAATATTAATCAGTCTAATTAAGACCAACCATTCTACATCTCCTACATTTTTTAACATTTTAATTATGATACATGTGACTGAGACAGGAATCCTCTTTTTCTTACTGAAAATCAGTTGTCTGTCTGAATAATTTTTATTTTGCCTGATGTATATTTTAGTTAAAACAACTAATTAAGTTATTGTAGATTTGAAATCAGGCAAAATAAAATAATGTATAGCAGAGTCTCTAGAAGATATTCTGTGAGATTGCTGGCACAGTCAAAATCTCTTCCTTATCTGTTACTACAGGAAAACATTAGCTTTCTTAAACTTACAGATCTCTACTAGGAAATGAAACTCAGACAGTTTCATATATAATTTCTCCTTCAGTCTTTAACTGTTAAATTGATAGAATCATAGGATAGTTCAGGATAGAAGAGACCTCTGGTGGTCATTTAGGCTGACTCCCTCCTTGCAGCAGGGTAAGATAGACGATGAGGCTCAGGCTCTGTCAAGTCAAATAATGAGTAAATATTCTTGTATCTCGACTTATACTGTAGATTACACAACCTCTCTGAGTACCTCATAGTACAACTATGTTTGTCCACTACACAGTAAAAGTGTTTTCCCTGTACAAGATCAGAACCTTCTTTGTTGCAACTTGTGAACATTTCCCTTGGCCTTTCACTGTATACCTGTAAGAGATTGGCTCTATCTTAATCTACACTTTCCCATTGTTAAGACCACAATATAATGTCTCTTCCCAAGGAACTCAGCATTTGTTTGTACACCATGTGTTTCAGCCCCTTCTCACCTTTGTAACATTTGACTGGACTTACTCAAGTATGTTCACAAGTCTCTTGCACTGGAGACCCCAAAACTGGACACAACACTCCAGGTAGTCTCACATATACTGAATAGAAGACAGGATCAGTTCCCTGAGCCTCTTTGATTCACCCTTATTATAGCAGCCCAGGAGGTGGACATAAGGGTATAGCGCTTGGTCATGTTTTGCTTTTGTCCACCATGATCCCCAGCATTTTCTTTACCAAGTTGCTTTCCAGCTGCTGAGCCCCAAGTCTATACTGGTGGTGGTGGGTTTATTAATCTAGAGGTGCAGATCTTGGCATCTCCCTTTGTTAAATTTCATAAGGAGTATGTTTGCCCATTTCTCTGTTTTTTCCACATTCCTATAAATTGTTGTTCAACTCTGCCTTCCAGCATATTAACCACTTCCCCCAAATTGGTGTTAACATCAAATTTCAGATTGCTCACATTGCATATGATGGAGGGCAGAGATAAAATTAATATACTGATGAAGGAATTGAAAACTTGCTGTCATACTGCTAAAGATCAGTAGTAATTAAAGGATGGGAATTTACCTAAAAATAGTCTGCAAAAGAACTATAGAATAGCTATAATAGGAAAAAACCTGAAACAACACAATGTCTTTTTTTTTAGTCTTTTGGTTTTGATTAATGAAGTTCCTTTCTAAGATGTATACAATTGATAAAGTTAAGAGCAAATATACTAGAAAATCATAATCTAAAAGTTAGCTTCTGCTTCCTTTCTTAAAATAGTCAAGTGCTTCCATCTTCCTGCGTCATAAAATGACATGATTGTAAACGAAGTTTCCCAGTTAGAAGTAAGATCTATATCCTAGAACTGTATGCATTTCTTCATTAAATAATTTCTTGTCACCCTTACTTTGCAACATATCTGTGACTTTCAGGACATGATGCAAAGTTTGCATTTTAGAAAGGATGCTGAGGAAAAAGATATTGCCTAAGGCGTGAGGTTTTGTGGGAAGTGTGAATTTTTGTTATTATTGTTGCACTTTCCCTACATTGGTTGTAGTTACTCTTTTGTGTCAGATTATAAGAGATTTTTTTTTTCTTATTTAAACAGGTGTTTAACCATAGGCAAAGGAATGCTCAAAAATAATCAGAATGTAACTATCACGCATATTTATAAAATTAATACATGTTCCATGAACACAATGATTCTTCCAGTCATTAGAAAACTTGCAATGAAAAATAGAAAAGTATTTTGGGAATCATTAGTAGGTGTAAATTTAAAGTAGAAAAGACTCAAGATATTTGTTCTTTTGTTCAGAGAAGAATCAAAGAAGAATCATTAAAATGCTCCACACATAGACAGAATTTCTGGTTCAAAATCAACTGTGTTTAACAAAAACAAAAAATAAATAAACCTCATGAAGTTCAACAGAAAGACATAAATAGTCTTTTACCTGGGGAGGAACAACCCTAGGAAGCAATACATTCTCAGGTTCACCTAGCTGGGGAGCAAATTCACAGGAAAGGACCTGAGGGTCCAGGAGGACACCAAGTTGAACGTGAGCCAGCAATGATGTGCCCTTGCTCCAAAGAAGGCAAATAGGATCCTAGGATGCACTAGGCAAAGTACTGTCAGCAAGTTCAGGGACATGATACTTCTTCTCTACTCAGCACTGGTGGGGCCATACCAGGAGTAGTGTCCAGCTCTGGGTTTCCCAGTACAAGACAGAAATGAAGCTACTGAAGCAAGTCCAGTGAAGGGCCACTAAGATGATAAAAGAACCGGAGCATCTCTCCTATTTGGAACGGCTGAGAGAACTGGGACCATTTTAGCTGGAGACGAGAAGGCTTAGAGGGTAAACTTATCAATGTATATAAATAGCAGAAGAGAAAAGGTAAAGAATATAGAGCCAGGCTATTTTCAGTTGGTGCCCAGTGACAGCACAGAAGATAATAGGCACAGGCTGAAACACATAACGTTCCCTCTGAACATCAGAAAACACTTTGCAACAGTGATGGTGACTGAGCACCAAACCAGGCCACCCAGAGATGCTGTGGAGCTTTTAACCTTGGAGATACTCAAAAGCTGCCTGGACGCAGTCCTGGGCAATTGACTCCAGGTGACCTTGTTTGAGCCCAGAGTCTAACCCAGAGGTTAGACCAGAAGACGTCAGAGGTCCCTTCCAACCTCTGGTCCCAGCCTCTGGTCCCACTCCAACCAGTTGTTCTGTGATTCCGTGATTTTACAAAAAAAAATCCCTTATGTTTCCCCTGGTTTGCAACGCTATTATAAGAATTTTCATATTTTATGGACAGAGATTTTAAGGAGACATCAGTAAAGATTTCAATTCATTGGAAATTCTAGTCCTGTTTTACTGTGAATTTTAATTTAAATCATTAGAAAGTCCTAAGTGAAGGCTGGCTTTCAAATCCTATGGTGGTGTTGTGGGAGAAAGCAAATGTATTTTCATTAATGCAAAGTTTTTTAGAGACCAATGCTAACAGTACAATATGGGCAAACCCTCAGTTTCTGAATTACAGTCAGATTTCTTGCCATGTCAAGAAATTATCAAATCTATAGATACTTATATGAGAGAGGAGGCAGGGAGAGGGATGGACAGGGAGAGAAACAGAGAGAGCAGAGAAAAAGAGAGAAAGACATGGAAAGAAACACAGAGAGAAAGAGACAGAGAGAAAAGAACAATATATTACAATAACACACAAGGGCAATTAGAATATACTATATCATAAAGAATGATATTTGGACTACTTCTTGAACATGGCTGGGTGTGATGAGTTACGATCAAGGTTGCCTGAAAGATAATGAATTTGCCAGGAATATGCATTGATCTCCTCAACTTCAATGAATAACCTTTTATTTATTTATTTTATTTTCAATATTTTTTCTTATAAATTAATAAAATGTTCAATTAAAAATATTTAGACATCTAAATTCATTCAACATATATAAATAAATAACCCCCTCAGCTCTCAATGATTTATGTTTAAAGAAAAAAAGAGAAGAATAAGGAAAAAAATATCTAGTAGTGCTTAAACAGGAGATCTGTTTCTGTAAATATTCTTGACAGTTCACTGTATCATGAAGTGCCTCAAAAGATTAACCCCATTCAGAAACAAAGCATGAACTAAATACTAAACATTTCAAATGTGTACAATGGCAATCAGTGCTACAGAAAGACAATGATGCTTCAACTTTGCCTTTTCTGCATTGCAAAAAATTATGGTTTTGGCATAGTAATTTGGTATAAAAACTATGATTAAGTCTTTCGGAATTGTCCTGGATTGTGGTAAAACAGAAACAACTTTCTGTTCAATGATTTTACTTCTAAGCTAGGCCTCTTCTAACTCTCTGAAATTAAGACCATACTGTACAAAAAACTCTTCATTCTCAGAGTGGTAAGACCTATGCTTATAATTAATGCCAAGGAACAGTACACAGAGATGTACTTGTTTATATTGCTATAGCAACCATGGTGAGGTAATGTCATTATTTGCCCCACTGGTGGATCAGAAACGGAAAAGTGTAGAGATGTTCCACATGCAGGGAGAAACAGAAAGGACAGGTGACTCAGAACTGACCAACTGGGGTTTTCTATCCTTTCTGCTCCACGCTTAGTATAAAAGCTAAGGGATTAAAGGGCCAGCCCTCTTTCTTCAATGGCTGACATCCAAGGTAGACCCTGTCTGTTCATTTGCCTTTAATCCTGATCCATGTGTTCCTTGATTCCAGACCTCATCCATCGCTGAGGCCAGTCTGGGACTTCCCCAATGCCTGCTAGTGATGCTATCCTGGGAGCTTGATATGGTTTGGTATATGTTGTATCTATTCCATTATTTTCTCTTTTTTTTAAAAAAAAAAAAAAAATTATTTTTAATATTTTATTAAAGTAGTTTAATACCTTCTAAACCTGTAAATCTCTTTATCCTTCCTCCTCTCATCCTTGAGCAAGAGGCAGAGTGGAGAGCATCTGTTGCCCATAATCGGCCAATTTGTCCTGAATCATGACAAGGATATGCAATAGATATATCATTATTGTATAACAGTATTTTAGAATGACTTATTTGTACAAATATATTGGCAAATGCACCCAAACCCACAGATAAAATATTAATATCACTGAAATCAGCAAAAAAGAAAATTCTATTAGCATTTTCTTTTGGAATACTAGTAACGACTGTTAATTTTTAATAACTTTATATAGGAATTTACCCCACCCTATATTGAATGCTGCAGTTTTACATTTGACTATTAACCCCCTGTGGATGTTATATTGTCCTGGCTGAATATAGTTTCTATTATTTTAATAACTTATTTCATAGTGTTGATGAGGTATAATTCACTATTTGTACTTTCTGTGCAGTTCTTTCACTGATAATGCATTTAAGAAAGAAAAAAAAGTCTTTTAAAAGTATGAACTGTATTAGTTCATACAGCTGCAGTTACTTCTATGCTCAATATCATAAACAGAAGCTCAGTGAGAGAAAAGAAAGAGACCAGCGGCTGGTAGAATAAAGCATGTATTTTTTTAAACTAGGTTTTTTAGATATAATTTTTGCATACTTGTCAACGTCAATCTTAATGTTAAAAGAATGTATCCTTTAAATTAACAAGCACAGCATCACTTATTCATTTGAAAAATACAGTAAGAATACAGTACCATGCTCCTAAAAGAAGTATCACAAAAAAGCTTAGAATAACAGCTATAAATGCAGCTTACATTAATTTAATCCTAATTATAACAGCACTTTCCACTCTCTGCTATTTGAATATTCAGAGCTACTATTAATTTGCCAGGAGCAGTTTTCATTTTCCACATATCTTCAGGACTCAATTAAATTATTCGAGATATACTTTTCAGAGTTTTAAAACATTTACACTCTGAATATATAATTTTACTTATGCATGGAGTTTAAGACATTTGTTAATGACATCTAAAAGAGAAAAGGAGTGATGATTCATAAGGTTGCTTTTCACTCAAATTACAAGACAAAGTAGAATACAGTGCATTATCTATTTTATATAGCTTTCATTACACATTATGTGAGAAGAACTTAATAACAGTATGCTTGCAAGCTTTTAAGTCTTTTACCAGTCAAAGCATTATAACTAGTAATACAAACTCACATTCAGAAACAGATAATATATAATTAGCACTTATATTTTCAGAATCCTATATAATCATTAAATAATTAATATGGACAATGTATGTTGGCAAACCTCTGTTGTACTGTAGGTCCAATGTGTTCACTCAGTAAAAAAAACTGAGTTTAAAAATTTATTTTTAAAAATTTATTTAAGTTTAAAAATTAATTAAAAATTAAAAAAACAGGTTTAAAAATTTATAAGGCTTGTATTAGCCTCCCATACCAACATTCAATTTCATGAAAGACAAAGCATGAAAGACCCAATCACAGCAAGGCTATGGCTAGTCCAAACCTCTGGAGATCCCCCAGTCCCACCCTGGTGGGAGGTACAGAGGAGCATCAGATACACAAGACCACCCAGATAGGTTTGGATAACTCCGATGAGACCACTCAGATAGGTTTGGATAACTCCGATGACGGACACTCCATAGCTTCCCAGGGACTGGGGTGAGGCTGACTTGTTGGTAGTTCCCCCAATCCTCCTTTCTTCCCTTCTTTACAATATCAAGGGCATTTTCTTTCTTCCAGTCCTCAGGAAGAAGGAGATAAAGAGTGGTTCTACAATTATTTCACTGAGCTCGCTCAGCACTCATGGGTGCATCCTGTCAGGTCTCAGTGACTTGTGTATGTGCAGTTGATAGAAATGTTCCCTAACCTGATGCTCCTCCACCAAGGATAAGTCTTGTTTCAGATTTTATCACTTGTTTTAGGCACCTGAGACTGCTGAAACCTGGTCTTACCATTAAAGAGAAAGGCATTAAGTACCTCAGCCTTTTCCATCAGGTCCCATACCTGTTCTTCCTTTTGCTGCTGCTGAATCTGTAGATACATGTGTATATTCCTATTGTATTGACTGAGAAATGGAGACCTACTAAGAGATGTACTCAAGGTCACAGAGAAAATTAGATTGTGTGAGTTCTGATGATTCTAAGAACTGTTCTTGGGGGTCACTAGTCAACACTTCTGTTTCTCTGAATAGCACTTCTGTTTCTCTGAATAAAATCTTAATTTCATCTGTATAATCAATAAAAAGAATCCCATAAACAAAGAATTGTGGGTATATTTTATATCGCTAATAACAGCAGAGTCTTTTCAAATGAAATGACAGTCATCAAAGATAATAAAATTCGTCTGAATGAAATCTTTTCTGCAACTCAAAAAAAGATTTTTTTACTATCTTTTCACCTCTTAAACAGATTTAAACAGATTCACAGACTGAAATGAAAACAGATATTCTTTTCAAAAGTAGTTTCCCTTTCTCATGCACTTTTGTCCTTTTAGTCCTGCTTAGACTGAAAATCAGAATGTTGAATGTTGTAAGAAAGATTCTTAGTAAGTACATTTTGTGTGCTAAGTCTATTTGCCAAAATAGAAACCAGACACCGCAGGTGGTGATCTTCTAGAGTACAAAGGGAAAAGGTCACTTAAGGCTTTATTCTCTAAGGTTTATGTAGCTAAGCATATGCTTTAAAGTTTTGTTGTATAAGTGAAACTTTGCTCAGCACCTTGCTGGCGATCCCTAGCAAGGCAATAATAATGATTTACCGATGCCATCATTTTGAAGTGTTTAAGCACAAGACTATATTTTTGAGGATCAAAACTCCTTATAGCTGGGATTCGTTCAAGTACAGGAATTCATTGCACAGCCCTTTGAGTACTTCATTTTCATGTTCAGAACGCACTTGAGATTCTTGGCAGCTCACTCAAGAACAGGCTTCAGGAGCCTTAGTTATGATTACAGCATCTCCACCTACATCTGGGTCATTTGTGCCAAAAGACTGTACTTGCCATAGGTCTGATTTTTGCCTTCCCTAAAACGTCATGTTTTGTCCTTCTGAAGTTTTGGTGATTATATTCCATTTAAGAAGTTTTATTGTGCATTTTTTCTGAAATACTGTTATTTATTATCTCTTTATATAGACCTAAATTATTTCTGGCCAAAGGATGCACATATCACAGACTAAAATGAAACTTAATAGCAGTGTGTTCACAGCTGAACAGCTAGATTTTAAATATAACATTTCATACAGCATATGACAGCATGTCCTCAAAGCAGGACACAGTCTTTCATACTTTCCCATGTGTGTCTTTTTTTCCGGATAGAAAATACAAAGTAGATCTACAACTAATTAAATATCATAATATTTTATTATCTCTAATTAATAATAACGAGGATTGAATGATATCTCTAGAGCCTCAGATGCCTTTCTGTGATTGTTACAATTGATCCTTAATTGTTCCATCTAAAAATTAATTTCCTGTCCTCATTATTATCTTCTTTGAAATACTTATGAATAAAATCCAACTAACAGCTATTTTGACTGATTTCCCTGCAGATGGTGAGAAATTTTTCATATCACTATAATTGTCTCTGAAAAACTTTTCCTCACTTTTAAATAAAAAGTGTCATTCTAACGTTTGCTTTCTGACATTTTTAATATCTATTTATCATGTTCTCTAATAATGCAGAAAGTATATATTTTCTCCTAATATATGTAGGCTACGCAGACTCCACAGACTCTTAATATACATTTAGAAAATGACTGACTGTGACATTCATATTCTGTTTTCAGGACTGAACAGAATGCATCTAAGCCAACTATGATACAGCTGTCTCAGCCGCATTACAGCAATTTGAAAAATGCTCTATTTTAAATCACCTGGTATAGCCGCTGAGAAGTCATGTGTCTTATGCCATATAAACACTCTGTCCACCTTTTATTGCCCTTTACTTCAGCATCTTGCTTTGCTGGGCTTCTTAGGAAGGAGGTAAAGGAGACAATCCTTTACACTTTCTGTTATCAGGTATTTTGTTCTTCCTTTTAATAACCGCTTGTCCTTAGGCAGGACATCAGAAAAACAGCAGCAATAAAAAGCTGCTATTTGTGTATAGGTCATACAATGCAGGGGTGGGGCTGGGAAACAGACAATCTGCCTTTACTTCTAGCTAAAAAGAAACCCTGAACAAACAAAAAACTGAGGCAACTGAAAACTAGACTAATTACAGTCAGTTTAGAATAGATTGCAGATCCTGGACAATAGAGAAAAGAGAAACTGAAGGAGAACATTTCTATATATACTTTTCAACCTAGTGTCACTTGTAAAGCTACCTGAAAGACACATTTCAGCTTCATCAAGTTTGCAGCTCAGTGTGAAATGCTAACAGTTATGTTATTTTTATAACATTTGAACCAACAAATCAGCCCATACATCTTATACATAACAGGATTTTGGAGCATATTCTGACTGATAGTTGTAATGAAATATGGTTTTTTGAATTTGAAAGACAGTTTCTCTTTGTTTCAGCATTTTTATATTGGCGTTTAAAAGAAGCAACTGAAAGACAGTTCCTCTTACTAACTGATGCTGCTAGAATTTTAATTGGTTTACTCATATGCCAGTGAGGATAAACGAGACTTGATAAACCTGTTCTTACAGCTGTAATTTAGAATCATGATCAATGATTTTTGTTTTCTACAATTAGAAGTAAACATTTAGTGAAAACTAGAAAATACTTATCAAAAATTATTTTATTTATTGTTGTTAGAATAATTAAGGTTTATTACACCAAGACTGGAGATATTTTTCTCAGGTTATTTCCACAGGAATTCCATAATAATTAAAGTAAGACAAAGAAGTTGGTTATGGGGTTTGTATTAGTTTAGGTTTTTTTTTGAAATAAATGAAAAGATTTCTGTAAGTGTGAAAATGTGTTTATACTCAGACATTCACTTAACAAGAAAAACAAAACCCAAACTAATTATGATGTCTTAAATTTTAGATATATTTAAAATACACTGCCCAAGCATGTAGTAACTATTTAAGTCCATTCTTTTATTTTCATTTACTTCTGATTTTTATCTGATTTGGGGTTTCAATATACAGCAAGGATGAATGTATAAAAGACTAATTTTTGATCCAGAAATAAACTAGACTATAAAGACATAATTAAAAAGCTAGCCAAATTAGTACTTCCACAAGCTTTGTCTACAACACTCTGCCTGTTTCAAAAGTGGTACAATATCTTGGGCAAAATTCTTAAATTCCACTTACCGTAAAATCAAGAGAAATAAAACTTTATTTGAAAAGTGTGTACTAGAAATAGAGAAACAGTTGAGTAACTGAGAAAAGGTAATGCAAAAGTATTCTAAAATATCTAATTCTAAATTAGAATTCTAAATTCTAAAAGGTTAACTCTATTTTAGAAATTATTTCTAAACAATTCTTACTGTTTCAGAGGAGGTGTAACAAAGGGCAAATGGTACTTAATTGAGTACATCAATTTGCTAATGATCTTACTCGAGATTCCAACTTTCAAATAGCAAAAGATACACCTGAGATTTCAAAATTGCACAAGTCTAAGGAAAAATACAAATATATTGTGTTTTCCGTAACTACCAGAGGAATCCTGTGGGAATAAAAAGTAAGACTAGGGGCTCTGTGGGCTTTGCACAGGCAAAACCGTATTTGTTTGTGAGCATTTTTGCAAGAGAAAAAATTTGCACATAAAGCAGTTTCCCTTTCAACTGAGGCAGGGGCTGGAAATATTATAGTGTTAATTCCATAAACTCCTGGAATTTTCCCTGCAAGTTACTTGTCTACAGATTCTTTTTCAGCTATACATGAATTTACTTTGCTTGACTTCAGTGAGTGCAGGGCAGAAGTTATTTCCCACCCAGAGGCAGTATGACTATTAGGATAATAGTATGATCAGACTAAAACACCTTACTGAGATACTGGGCTTATGAACATTGACAGAGTATAATGCTAAAATGGTCAGATTTTCCATCCATGAAATCTCTACGTTTCTCAAGTACTGAACTGTTTAGTCACCAAAGTACTCACCCCCTCTTATCTAAACTACTTTAATACAGATAGTTTCAGACTACCTCCAATCTTGAATAAATTAATTTTAATACATTCCTATGAGGTAAACTAATGCTAAGTGATATGAACAAAATCATGTACCATGGTGCAACTATACACACACACCCTCTGTGTCCAGGCAGCCTTTGAACTAGAAGCAGTGAACTGTTACAGTGCAGCTCCAAGCTTGATTGAATTAGTCATGGCTATTACTTCTCAAATGCAGCTATACTGTGTTTGTGAACCAGGCACGTATTTCTATATGGTTTTGTACTGAGTCACATAGACATTAAGACAGTATCAGACCCTGGCAGAACTCTTCTATATGTACTCTATTAGCACTATGGAGTTGCCCCAAGACATACATCTGAAAAAAGAAGTTAAGCACAGAAATATTCAGTGTTGTCACAACTAATCTCCAGCACTCGAGAGGCTAAAAATGAAACAAAAAACATATAGCCACATTAAGCATTTGTAAGTGGCATTGACAGTGGCACCTCCCATTATGAACAAGAAACCCCGTATGAGATTCCTAAATAAAATTAATAATAAAACATAGGTATTCAACTTAAGTGCCCCTTAGGTACATAAGTATTTGGGAGGAGTTATGAAACTGATGGAGAAGGAAAAAGGTATTGAACACTGAACTCCTGAACTCAGATTTCTTTTACCAATGAGTAGAAGTTATGAGTTTTTTACTGTTCGATTTAGACTGTCTTCACTAAGTTAGACCAAAAGATGTCAGTGAAGAAGCCTGAATATCAGCATTGTAACCAAACTGATTATCTTCTTTTTTGTTGTCCCAGTTCTGAAAGCTGACCCCAAAACTGAAGCTACAAGATAAGACGCGAATTTTATTCTTCATTTTGCATACAGATGGATACCAGGGCATTTGCACTTGGGCTGTTTTCTGCTTGAAGAAAAGCTATTATTGTTGCTTTGTTGATTAATAGCCAGCTCACTCAGTATCAGTGGTAACATGATGAATAAAAAAGAGCATAAAAAAAGAAGGAAGTTCTTTATTTTGACTTTCCCCTTTGAGGGGGTCCATATGCGTCACTTTGGACCTTCAACCTTGGAATTTCATCCATATTGTATACTTTTTGTGGTGTAAGAATTAACGCCTGTTATTCAGCTTATGCATTGTAGTAGTTATATTAAGATACCAACGTATATACTTTATTTATTACTCAAATATGTATGTAATATATTAATTACTCAAAAATTTAATCAATTTTTGAGACTACTGTAAGAAATAACTCTGTGGCTTAACATGAAGTATTGCAAACAACTGCATATTATTGTTCTCATGTCATATTAACCGTGAAAGCACACTCTTATTTGTTAAGGATAGAGAGGTAAATATGCATGACTACAACAACAACAGCAGAACACGAGCGTGTTTCTTTCACTAAACCTCTTCCCAAAGTTCCCTGACAAACTGGACAACTCAAGCAAAAAGGACTCTCAGTGTTCACCAAGTGTAAAAAATTCCAATTTATGGATGATTGCTATGTGATAAGGAGAATCAATTCAGTGTTATATCTTATACTGTCTTCTCAGGTATTCCCTAAAGCACCTTAAATAAATTTAATTATTGCACCTTACACTGAAATACTAATTTTCAGGCAACTGAAGCTATAAGAAACTGTTGTATTCTAAGTCTGAAAAAATCTGTAACAATGAATCCAACTATATCTATCATATTTAGATTCATATGCTATTCTTTTTTTAATTTTCAAATTTAGTTTTTCATACTTTTAAATGAGAGCCAAAGAATCCAAAGTCTCTTAATTCTCTAGTTAAAAGATGCCTTTTTAATGAACACTTTAAAGAGCATTTTTTGTTTATTTTTGAAGGATAGATTAGGCTTTTTATATTTTGTTCACATTCTTTACTATGTATCCATATAAAGTAAGGAACGCAGCATGGTCTCTTATGCAGAAAAGCATTCCTATATGCAAAACTTACTTGGCTGTACAATTCAAGTAACTTGATTAATAATATTTTTAAGAAAAAATTTACTAAAACTGCAAAATGAACTGAAAAAAAATGTCCAATTTTAGTTCTTTGGGTGGGCATGACAAAGCACACATGAGACTATAAAAACTGAATTGTGATTAAAGGTAAATAGAAAGGGATTTTCCTGTCCCAGAGGGTGTTAAATTTTGAAACTTCTCATTTAGAAGATGAAAACAAAACTTTCATAACTTTTATTATCCACAAATTCTTAAAACAAATAGATTTTGTGGATTTTTCTTTCTCAATCTTTTTTTTTTAATTACTCATTAATTTATTATTTACTCATTCACTTAAATAACCCCATGAAAAGTGCTGAGAGGGACATATGTATTGTTAAAGAAAATAATTAACTGAAATAGAAAAAAGCTTCAGGAAAAAGCACTCCTAAATCCATAGGATGCTTTATAATATTTTAGTCCTTTAACTATTAGGAACATAGTTTAGTGAAATGCCACTGAAATTGATTTTGAAATCACTCAACTAATGTGACATCAAAATCACACAGGCTCAGTTACTACTTCAGCAGCAATTCCATATCGATGAGAATTTTTCAGCATCAGATTTATTTAATTATAATAAAACTTACAAACCAGTAACATACCAGTTTCAGGAGATATAGACAGTGCTAAAAGACACACAGATGTGCTGTATAGTTATTAAGAGTGTATTTTAAGCACTGATAAACAGAAGTTTTCAGAAATGATTCAAAACAGACTAATCCAGCAAAACTTCAAGTAATTTAAAATATACATTACCCTTCTAATAATAAAACAGGGTCAAATCTTGATGACAGGTTTGCCATTTCTCTTTTATGTGACTTTTATATACTGCAGCAAAACATTTTTAAAAGCTTCATGATATTTCAAAGATACCTAAAATAGATGCAACAGAGAAACTGTAAGCACTACTGTAACATTTTATGCAAGATTATTATTCATGTATGAATATACTACATAACTCAAAAAAACCTTTAGTATTAGAGCTTGCACATGGTATGAATTTGCTCATGTATCACATAAAAATAACTATTTAATGTAGCTGAATGTCATCATCAAGAAGGAGATTACTGAATTTAAAACATTTTATAACTGTAATATTCTGCTAATATATTCTCATTCTTCTCAAGAAGTAGCTGAAAAGAGATGCCATCTGAACATATAATTCCCAGATTGATTAGGATGGCATTTTTCTTGAAAGTAATTAGGACCAAATGAAGTGGTTTCTATGTCTACAAACCTGTATAGCTAACAACTCCACTTGTTATTTTATCTCTAATTATGCTGCATTCATAGTTTAAAATTTTCCTAGTTCTACTAGTTTTCTATGTGGTAAAAATCAACAAAGTTAATAAATAAAGCACGCTCAAAAGCAACTTTAGTAATATCAGTGGACTTCAGTTATTTGCACATTTTTTGAAAACTGAATGTAGATCATTATTTGTAACTGAAATGGAATTAATCAACATCCATTTATAACTTTTATTTTCTGTATGTACAACAGGAGATGCACTTTCCTCCTTTGAACATCTGTATAGTTTTCTATATGTCTAAGTGTATGTTTAATATATTTCTTTGTGAGATGTGTATTTCTCACTTGCAACAACTAGCATCTAAACACAAATTCTCATCCAATTGTTCACATTAAATATTAATAGATTACTTATGGTGTTATTTTAACTTTTTCTGTTGATATTTCCCTACTGCATATACAAACCTCCAGTGTTCTCCTATTAAATGACTGTAGGCAGCAAGATACAGCTCCCATTATGGGAAAATTTACAGCTTATATACTTCTTTGTTAAACAAGTGGAATCACAACCTTCATAGAAATGTAGTTTGCAACAGACTGGAATACTAAGAAAGATTATTTTTCATTCTGGATTGCTTTAATAAAAGCAGAAACAAGTTAACTCTTAATAGAAATTGCTTTGTTTCTGTGTTTTGGGAGGTTTCATCTTTTTTCTGGTGTTTGGGGTTTTTTGTTCAGCCTTCTCTGTGTGTATATATGAAAAGGCATAAAACACAGTAAACACAATCCAGTAAAAACTTGACATGCATTTAATAAGGCCTGCAATTCTAGGATGTTCTGTTTGTTTGTATTAATCAAGTTTTGAAATACGTGGGTTATTTTTGTATGAATAAAAGATCAAAATTGAAAGGTGCATAAGATACAGCAGGAACACTCAATAGGAGCAGGAGATACTCAGCACCTTCCAGGCTTACACTTCTAACAATTGTGGTTGATTACAGCATATAAAAACAAATCTGTTGTTGGCTTTCCCAAAGCAATTAATTTATTATCAGCATTCTCAATAAAACATCCATGGCCACGCTAGCAAGAAAATACAGTGCAGAACCAGAGGAACAAATCAATTCACAAAATTCCCTTCCATCAGTAAGTGGAGCTAATTGCTAGGAAATTACAGGTTTAACATCTTGTATAAATCAGAGGTCTCCCAGTGTAACTGTGTGGCCTAGAGACAGTCCTAGACTTAGTAGATATCTGTCCTCCCTACAGGTAACTCCTTTTCTGATTTGCCTTTTTATCTGCCCTTCTGCGCCTTCCCTGCATCAGTCAATATGAAGTTCTACACTGATGTTGTCAAAATTACGTCTTCTCATTTTTCAGTAAGGTGGATCACCAGATCTCCTGCACTATTGGACATTAATAATTAATTTATTTCACAGCTGTGTTTCTGACACTGCCCAAGAAGAAACACTTTGGAAGAAGTATATAGTAGCTGACAATGACAGCTCTTAGTTGTCATAAGGCATCAGATCACTTTTTACTTAACTCCTTCGCTTCCTCTAAAACACATCAGTCTACAGCAATTGTGGCTGTTGTCATAGTTCACTAAAGTACCTAATCACTGCTCAGTCTGTCCTAACTTGTCAGGCTTTCAGTAATCTGCCTCTTTTAAAAAAAGTATTTCATTTCAATTTGCATGTCCTCTTTCAACTCCAATAGCATGAAAAAGTCTGAACATTAAGTTCCAGTCTACCATGTTTTTCACTAGTCATTTGTTTTGATACTTATATCTTTTATTTCCCTCTGAAACAGGTCAGTCTTTAAAAATTTCTATAATTCTGTTAATTTCTTGTTAACTTGAACATCTAATTAGTGCTATATTTTTACTTCTGTTTACCAAAAAAACAATACAAGTATTTCACTTTATTCAGTGATTGATATCTCAATATGAAAAGTAATCCATTTCTGATTTTCTTCTTCCATATTGTCTCAATAGAAAAATTCTTTACTAACATACTGAATTCTCAATTATAATTGAAAATGCTTAGAAAAGTCATTATAAAGCTCAGTTTTGTTAATTAGATTTGTTTATTTTGTTACTTTAAACCAAGTTTGCAAGGAATACACAATGGAAAAATAAATAGTATGCTTCACCACAAAAATTGGCCAATGTGTACTTCAGTCACACTTTACAAAACATTTTTGAGTGACCTATCTCTTTCTATATACTTTCCTCTACACTAGCATTATTGTCACGGAAGCAGATTTAAAGGAATGATACTCTGTCTCCATCTGTTTCAAGATAAAAGTTACACAGCCTCCATAATTATTGCAGGAGTTCTACCTATTTACAGCCAAAACCAGCAGTTATCATTTCTTTATTGGCAAGTGTTCCCATTGATTCAGCATTAGGTTTCAGTGGTGAAAAACCTACAGGATTCAAACCCTAAATCAGAATTTGAATGTGACAAGGAAATAAGAATATTTGACAGATGTCTGCTTATAAATATTACATTAAAATATAAAGGAATCTTCTTAGAAAGGGCTTAAGGCTATAATGAATCAATCATGACAGTTTTAACTATCAGTTGTACTTTTCATTTATATTATTATCAAACAAATATTCAAGAAGCAGCAAATGGCATTATATGCTCAGGAGGACTAAGAGTAAAAAAAATTCCGAAAGAAGGCCAATCCATTTCTCCTTCAGAAAATGGTGATGATAAAATTTAATTTATTTTGGTAATATTACACTGTAAGTAAAATCACAAAGGAGAAAATTTGTGAAATTTTGAGATGTAACAAAAATTTATGACATAAATCTGCAGGAAATTTTCTATTATTGAAGGAGAATTTTTTCCATTCAGCTTTTTCATTATGAACTGTTTGTGACCCCATTTAAGGAAGATTTTCCAAGAGATACACCCCTGTCAGGATGAATTTTATTCAAGTGACAGTGTACACTGCAGTGACTTTAGCTTCTCTGTTGAAAGAAGGCAGCTTTGTAGATTTACAGCCAAAGATTGAATCTAGCAGTTCACCATAAACTCAATTTATCATCAGACATTACCTTATCAGATAGTTCCACATGGTATAAAAAATACACAGAAGGTTTCATTAATCCTTTGGTGCATGTGGCTCGATTCTAACGATATATGGCTTCAACGTGAACATTTCACTGTGGACTGACTTTATTACCTACAGTTCACATGAATATACACCTATAACTCTTACAAAAGTCAGAAACAGCATCCTAAAGCAGTTTTACCTGTAAAGTTTCTTGCTTAATACAGCAATTTTATTTCCCTGTCTCATTAATTCAAAGGCAAGTTTGTATTATAATAAAAAATGACCAAGTATTATATATTAAAAAATTTTCATAGAAGTTTATTGAATTAACTAGGCTAATCAAAACAAAGCACCAGAAATCTTGTCATATTTTAATAGTCTAGACAGGAGACATCTATGGCCCAAGAATGGCCCATCTCTTTAGCAGTTCTCTTGTCTTTGGGTAAACCCATAAGTAAACCCTCGGACCAGGCCCGAGTAAAACCTTTCTTTCTAAAATATTTACAGATTTATTTTTTTAAATAGATATGAAATCTGCTTTTCTTAGTGTTATATACTTACCTGTTAATTATAGAGGGTTCTTTTGTGTGTCCACAGTCAGTAAATGTTGGGAGATTCTTGTCAGTCTATTATACTACTGCATATATTTAGATTTTACTGTCTCTAATTCCCAAACAAAAGTTGATGGAAGGAATTAAGTATTTCAGAAGATTTAATGAAAAACAGTAACACCTCTTGAGTGTTCTGAAGCAAGAATCCATTTCAGGTAGTTTTTTGTATTGTTTAATCTTTTCTAATAGAACCATCACAGCTATAAGACAGAAACTAAAAAAGTATTGTCCCCAAAATCTTAAGGAAAGGTGTTTCTTAGTTTATGTGTATTGGATTATTAAAGAACAAGCACACCCACAAACCTGTGCAAAGTTTAGGATACAAAAAGATAGAATTGAAAACTCAAATAAATATCCAGGCAAAGCTAATGTTGTGTTTTAATGATTTAAAATAAAGAATTATTTTTTATTTTTATTTCAATGTCTTAAACTCCAGTACTGAACTAAAACCAATCAAAATTCAGAATTGTATTCTTCATGCATAGCATTCTCACTTAATTTTAACAACTTCAAACCTCACAAAAGTTTCAGGTTTTTCTCTGTAGTGATGCATCAAAAATAAAATATTACAGTAATGTCATTAATCAGTAACTTTGTGAGAAAATAAGTTCCATCAGAAAAAATTTGATCAGTATCACCTACTTAAAGAAAATTAGGGAGGAGTAGGATATAATAAAACCTGCATTTCAGAAATTAGTTACAGGAATGAGATTAGGCTATTTTCTGAAAAAAAACCAAACAAACGATAAATAAACACCTGTTATAAAACCAGAAGGGTGGGTAAATTGCTGATACATAAAATAGTTCAAACTTTCAAAGAAGCCTCAAGTAATTAGGCATTAGAACATCACTGATCTTTAGAGGAATTTGGGTGTTTCTGTAAAAATCCTACCCCAAAGTCTCTGGCCATTAAGCATCTGTTTCAACTCACCATTTCAATATAAAATATGATTGATTATCCTCAAATTTTCTGTATATCTCTTCTGCCTGAGTGTTTAAAAACATTGCAAATATCACTATTGGTCTGCCAGGAAAGAGTATGGCTGAAGACCATTGCTCCAGTTATAAACTTTTACTCAAATAGGTAATAGCACTATTTTTCCAAATTTTAAAAAGATTTCAACAGTAAAGCTCATCATGCAAGTTTATTCATACAAGTGTAAGAACCATACATGCTGGTTTTTTTTCCCCCAGGTACTATATAAAATTTTTGTTAATGATCAAAATGTCAATATTGCAAAAAAACCATTCTGTCTCCAAAATATACACATATCATCTTCTAAACTGACATCATACATCTATTCATAGGTGGTGAGGTTTAACCCCAGACTGGAGCTAGGACCTACATCTGCTTGCTCACTTCTCCCCATCCCCAGGAAAGGTAGAGATAATAGGGAGAAAAGGAGGGTGAAAAAAACAAACCCAAATTTGTGGGCTGAGATTAAGACAGTTTAACAAAACAATAATGGAAAAGGAAAATAACAAATAAAATTATAATGATACTAAAGATTATTATAATGATTATAATGATGATGATAACAACAACAACAATAATAATGGTAAAAAATATAGAAGATAAAGCCATAATACAACACAAGTCACTCTCAACAACTGGTGAACTGGTTGCCCTTTTTGTCCTGAGGAGTGATCACAGATTCCTGCCCCTGGCCAATCCCCATTTATACACTCATCATTTCATTCAGTAGTAAAAATACATTTGACCTATAGTTTTCTGTTTAAGTGAACCTATTATGTCTCTTTAGAACACTCAGAATTAGTGCCCTGTTAACATGTAAAGTATATCACAACACAAATAAATCAAATGCCTATGCCAAAGGGCTTTAAAATGGAAGAAAAGTGAAATAAATATCAGGATAATTAAAATACAAGCAGATACTTATAAGTAAATATACTTTACAAAGTATGGATCACAGTAGAGAGGTTTAACTGTTTTCTATATTCTAAGAATGAAAGGCCATTTTCATAAGAATTTGATCTTAAGCAACATTTTAGTGAAGGTTATTTTCTCTTTCCCTTACTCCCACAAGCTTCTTACCACCACAAAACAACTGTCTACCACTGTTCTGCTTTTTGACTGTTCAGAAAGTGCAATACACAGAAGCTATCTCTATATGTATATTACAGCATGCTTATTTCAAGAAATACCACTGTATCATTTGCCAAAAGACTAATTGTTAGTCTGTTATTTATGTTATGAGATCAGTTGGTTAAAAGAATAACATGATGATTATTAAGAACAAGAATCTGATTTATATATCTATCAAATATTTGCTATCCTCTCTCCACTGCTTATGACCTAAACACTTTTTCAGACCTTCATATAATCTTCTTGCTCTAGAACTACTAATACAAATATCAAATATTCAAATGAATAACTACACAGTACTGAGGCTGTAAAACTATATACAAGACCACAATTAAGATGTTGAGAGTAGTTGTAGGAACCAGAGCACAGCAAAGAAGCTCTCCAATTCACAGCGTCTATGCTGCTTTTAGGACACAGTCACAGCAAAACAGGGCAACCTACTTGGCAATTAAATGATACTGATGGATGATCTTTCGACTGAAAAATTACACAGGGATTCGTGGATCATAGTTAAATTCCTGTTTATATCACATTTTACCTTGATAGGAAAATTAAACCTATTTGTAAAAAAATTCCTCCTATGGATGCTATTTGGAATATTTAGGTTGCTATTTCTTCAGGCACTGATAGTTACTAAATTGGAACCCCTCATGTTTCACATAAAATAATAACGAAAGAACTAATTTTGTTGTAGTTTGTAGGCATATAGGCTCAAAATAAAAACAGTTGGTTAAAACACCCTAATATTCACTACTACTTTATGTCACATACTGGAGTATGCACTGTCTGGGTCAGCAATAATTAAAGCAATAACTAAAGCACAATGCAAATCAAAACATATAAGCATCCCCCCCTCAACAAATTTCAGCCTTACAATAAATAAATCAATCAATCATTCTCAGACTTCTTATATAAAGGTCATAAAAAAGCATGGACATTTTTCCCACAACATTGCAAATACATAGAGGAAATATAAATTAATCATGGTTAGAGACTGATACAGACAGTTATTGTTCAGAATAAGCTTAGTCTCTTTGCATGATACTCTGAAGATCAGTTATCTTCAGAGAATACTGCCAGACTTCAATATCTTTCATAGAAATTTTCCTTCCTTACTTACATGAGCAAGTGTTGTCTGACTTTATTAATTTTTTTGCTTTCAACCCTCTCTAGGCTGCAAATTGCTCACCTCTAGTTTACATCAAATCCCTCCATCATGAAGAGAAAAAGGAGAAGCATGAAGCTTTTTCCTAATCCTTGTCTCTTGAGTCAAGGAAAGGCAGCATCACAGCTTCTTGCTTATCTCCTTCCTCCATATGGGCAAGAGAAACCAGAGGCTTTTGTCATGGCTTTTAAAGGACAGCAGTGGAGACTAGAGGGGGAAAGCAGCATATCTCTCCCTGCTTCTCTTGGAGAACCAAAAGAAGAATATCCCCATGCTTCCTTTCACTCTCTCCAATGAGGCAAAGTGAAAGGGAGGAGCTTTACATATTTCTCAAGTACTTTCTCACCTTATGTTTTGTGAATTGGAAATGTTGTATAAACTCCTCTAGCTGTGAGTGACTACTGAACAATTTACAAAGTGCAACTGATATTAGAACAATTAATTCCTCTTTGGACATGCACAGGTGATTCTAGGGTCCTATGTGTTTTTATGCTCCTTTGTGCTCTTACTTCACTGTTTTTTTATGAAATGTATGATGTGGAGTAATTTATTAGGTTTTTGTTAATCTAAATCTCAAAAATGTTTGTGTCAGTGAGGGAGAGCAGTACACCATCACAGTACTTTTGTATTTCAGAATACGGTTAATATGCTCATAATGTCACTTCCTCTGGTGGAAACATTTTTTTAAGAGTAGTCAGCTTTTTTAAAATTGTATCATTGATGAAGAAGTGCTCCCAGGAAAATTTGATTGGTTTAATAGAATTTATATGCAGTAGATGAAGACAATTTTTGAAGCCACAAAGCCCTACATAGATCACTAATGATTTCAGAGGGCAAACATACAGGGATGCCATCAGCAACAGAGGAAACACTTTTCTTAGACTAGTATATCTAATTTCAAGCACTGACAAGACTATTTTCTTCCCAAGCTAGATGAGTGCATGAGAAGTAAAGGGTAGAATATATACAAGCCTGTAATACTATCCATCTAAGGTCTGCAGCTACTGTATTTTTCTTTCAAAAGAAGCCCATAAATTTCCAAAGCTGTCTACAGTAATAGCTGTCATACTTTAAAAATGCAATGGATGTCTCAAACTTTGGATGACAGACCATTTACAAAAATTGCTCTTAGTGATATTATACAACTACTCTGGAAACTTAGAGGCATTTGTCTGGAAAAGCCAATTCATTTCTGATGTTTTTTTGACACTCTAATATGCACAAGATAAAAAAAAAAAAAAAAAAAAACAAACCAAAACTAGGAAAAGAAATAAAGAAATCAGGTGAAAAGTAAAGGTTTCAAGGTTCCATTTAAGCAAGGAAACCAAGGCCATATACTCCCAGATAAAGTTTTTCAACATTACAGGAGGGTTAGAATATTAAATTATCATCCAGTTTGAACAGTTATAGTTGCTCAGAATAATGTTCTAATGAAAATACAAGCTTCTGGAAACTCACAAAAATTGGAAAAATCTTTGTGTTCTCAGCTTGCTTCTTAATTTGAAGCTTGCACAGTAAAGTGTACACTTGACAAAAGTATCCTTCATGCTATTGAATTTAACCAACACTTCTGCAACCTCTTTAAATTTAAATACAGTCACATGTAAAGAAGGATCACATAGGTTTAAATTCTTTATGTAATCTTCATTCTCATAATTGTATCTTTGAGAAAGAATCAACTATATTGTTTCATCTGCAACAATATGGAACTTAGTGTTGCCATTCCCATGACAAGTACTCAAGTGTTTTGGCCTTTTAAAACATACAAATATTTCATAATTCTACCCCTTTTAAGCTTTAGTTTCTCATAAAAAAACTGGTAAGCACCTATTTGGATTTCTGAAAAGGAAAAAAATAATAATTTTAAAAGAATGAATTCTCAGGAGTCATAGCATTACCTCTGCAGAAATGAAACAAGCACATCAAATTAATGATGGAAACCTTCACATCTCTATGAACCATAGTGACAACATAATAATTCAGACAAATAACCACTGTCACAGTTACAATGGGATGGACAATATTAACAATCTCAAATATCCTTTAACAAATTTTAGCTTGTCAATCTAGTTTTCCTACTTACAATGAAAAATGAGCATTATAATTTCTTCTCCGAATGAAAAGATTTATGTTTCTAGGAAAAAAAAAAAGGTGATTCATTTTTTCAAATGAAAATTTTGAAGAATTTCATGAGAGGTATTATATGACTGTTACAATGTTAACAACTTATGGGAAGACATTTATGACATACTAGTTTCACCTGGGGTTGAGTTAAATTTGTTCATAGTAGCCTGTATGAGGATATGTTTTGGATTTGTGCTGATAATACTGTTGAGAACACCCTGACATGCTAATTACTGCTGTGCAGTACTTATACAGCATCAAGGTCTTTTCTGCTCCTCACACTGCCCTGACAGCAAGTAGGCTGGAGGTGTCACATCACATAAGTTTATGCGTCCCTTCAACCCTTTAAGTTGAGACTTAATCAGTAGCTGACAGACCATACTATTCTGCAAAGGTATGAATTCCATCTGTGATGAGTCATATCTTTATAGAAGGGGAATGTTTCTCTTCTATCTGTGATGAATAGAACACACCGTTCCCATTGCTTTGGTATCACCTGAGGCAAATATTTTATTATCTGAGTTGATTTTTCATTTTACTTGAGAAAAATGTGATAGATCAATGTAGTACTGTTGTAGCTTGAATAAGGGGGGGATTCTTTCTGACTGCATAACTGGGGTATAACTAAAACAAGGCATGAATGCTGGGCCTCATTTTTTTTGCATTCTGAAAAGGAATTATTAATCAGTCATTAAATGTTCATTTTAACATTCAGCATTCCTGAATTATCTCCAGACATACAAAAAGGTATAGTCTTGTTTTTTCAGATATAGTTATACTTACAGTTTTGTTATAAAGATTCGACACATATAGCAGAGAACAGGTGCACAGTTAACTGAAGGAGTGGAGAGGTAACATAACTCTAGAGTTGCTTACACATATGAGCATGGTACTACTACCTAGGAAGTTGCTGTGCATCCACTGACCTTTGGTAACTGTTTATGGATATGACCTTAACCTATGGGAATACAAGTTAGTACAGTTTTATCTTAGCCTCTTCTATTGCACAATAAGCTAAGCCTTGCAAATGCTGAGGCCTAAGAATCATAGAAGCACAGAATGGTTAGAGTTGGACGGGACTGTGATGGTTTGGGCTGGACTGGGCACAGAAACAAACAGATGCTCTCCCATCTCCTGTCTCTCCAATGAGAGGAGGAAGAGAAAAAGACTTAGGAGTTTAGGGAAAAAACTAAAACACTTTCATGAAAATATTAATAAATTAATAAAATAATTTTTAAAAGAAATCTATAAAATATATTAAAAACCCCATCAAATGCCCAGGATGTTGACCTCACCACTGGCAGGCATGGGGAAATCCCAGACTAGATTCAACAATGGATGGGAACCGGATTCTGGATCCAGATTCAGGAATGCATGGATCAGGATCAAAGGCAGAAGAACAGATGGGGTCTTCCTTGGATGTCGGCCACTGAAGAAAAGGGCTGACCCTTTTATCCATCAGTTTTTATATTGAGCATGATTCAGATGGGATGGAATAGCTTTTTGGTCAGTTCTGGGTCACCTGTCCTGTCTGCTCCTCCATGCAGGTGCAACACCTCTACATTTTCCTGCTTCCAACCCTCCAATAGAGCACATAACAAAATTAGCTGACTTTGGTTGTTATAGGAGTCAGTATAAGCAAGACCCTCTCTGTGTACCATTCCTTGGCATTAACTATAAATAATCAGATCTCATAACTCTGGGAGCTTAGTACAGTTAAAAAAATTAGCTAGTAATTTCAGAGTTCAGTTACTTAGAAAAAGCTTAGCTAAAAAGTAAAAATACTGAATAGAAAATCAGTTCTGTTTTACCCCAACTCAGGACAGGGATCTTAAAGATGACCTAGTTCCAACATCCTGGGCATCAGGGAGCGAGTGAGCAGCTGTGTGGTGCTTAGTTGCCAGACAGGCTTAAACCACAAGAATGACCAAGTTTAAAAGTGAGAAGCACAAACTTTTCATACCTATGGAAATGAAAGAACATCAATGGCTCCCAGGATTTGAAGAAATAACATATGTAACCTAACAAACATATCTTCCAGTCTGCAGAGTAGAAAGCTCTCCAGGTTCCAGATAATAAATATGAACCCTCAATAAAATCTGAAAGCTTATCAATGGAAGCAATTAAAAAAGCAAATTAATAGCAGCATTCTTATATTTCTATGAGTATCTTCAAAAACAAATAAGATAACTAGGGATAAATCTGTTGGAGTCTGTCAGACCATTCAGAAACAGATTTATGACCTATTGAGACTCTCACAGAATTGAAAGTACTGCATGCAGACCAGCCTGCCACATCCACAGAAAAACTCCTGCAGAGGTTTTAAATGCATACTTTTGATTCTTTTTATGTATTTTATACATCTTATTATCTTCAAGATAAGACTGAGAAAGAAGAATTTGGTTTAGCTTCAAGAGAGCCTTAGCATTTTTATGTAATTTTGAAAAAATAGCTTGCAACCAGGACAGCATGAAGATATTTTTTTTTAAGACCCTTATATGTTCTATAATGAAACTGTATAATAAGTGGGAGGTGCCAGATAATGATTTGAATTGATGTCATATGGATTCCCAAGAGAATAGAAATTTCAACAAATTATTGCAGGACTTCTAATACTAATTTACTTCTTAAATATTAGAAATAAGTTCAGCTTAAATAGAAGAATTAGTTTCTTGTATGACTAAAAATGTTCATATGAAAGATTCCCATTTTAATAGCTGCTTAAAATAATTTCCACTAAGCCTGTAACCAAAACCTACACGAAATGTTTAATTAACTACAGAAGAAGTCAATTAAAGTATGGAATTAAAGAAAGAGTTACCCTCTCCCATAACTGTGATCCTGTTTTTATAAGCTACATGATGTAGTTAATGATTTTAATCTGCTCTTGCTCCAGCCATGACATTTATAAAGTATACTTGAGATCACATACAATGCATATTAATTAGTAGTATTCACAGTTATTGTTTGATATCTTAGTTATCCAATTTAATTTCAATAAATAACTTCTTTTATTTTTATGGGCTTATTTTCAATTTTTAATTCTTCTTATTTTTATTATTTATTCCATTGTGCAGAAACAAGTTTTTCTAAGTAGAAGCATAATTTATTTGTAAATCTGTTTGTTACATTTTATTCCCTCATCTAAAAAACAGTGTTTCAAAAAAAAACCCAACAACTCAGCAACCAACAATTTTGATTTAGTTTTTTGATGGGATATACCCCCCCAAAAAAAACTTTCTGAAAAGTGTCTTTTTTAGAATAGAAGGGTTTTTTGTACAAATAACTCACTTCTTAAAAAAATAATTCACAGGTGGATCTGTCTCTTAGCCAGAAGCACAAGAATGAAAAAAATAGTTACCATTTTTCATATATAAAGATGACATGGAATTCTAGAAAAAAAATCTGAAAACTTTTTAAATTAAATCATAGCATTTGAACGGTATTTCTAATGTGAATCTGTGAGAAGGACTGTTGTTAAGAGGCTTGCTATTGGGAAAGGACTGGGAGCACATGTGATTAATGTTCAGCAATGTGCTCTAACTCTAAACTCCTATTAAACACTAGACTTCAAATTTTTAGGTGCTTAAATGTTTTAGTTATCTTTACTTTAAATCTTTAAGGATCAAGTACTAGTCTTGATCTTCAATTCAGTAATCCTTTATGGGCTAGCTCTGTCATGGCTAGTAAAAATCCAACATTTCACTGACAAAGGATTAACAACAGGGCAATTTCCTAGCATAAGAGAGACTCAGCAACTCACTTCACTTCCCCATAACATAACCTAGGACTAGACCATTAAGTTCTTTGTTCTTCTATATTTTCTCAAAAGCCAAGCATTTGCTGAAATGAGGATTTTTTTAGACATATCTCTTCCAATTTTAGTTAGGAGTCAAAGAAAATATAACAAATACAAAAGTATATAACGCAAACATAATAGGTCTTAGCTGATGGATTGATAAAGACACTATAAATGCAAAAATAAATCCCAGGTATTTCCAGTATAAAGTTCTGAATAGTGACCCTTCTACTACAGTTTTGTGGGAACATAATAATACAATCTGTTCTCTTTGCTCATACAGAATGACAACAAATGACACAAATATATGATTTTATTTTACTTACTTACTTACTTAATACACAACCCCTAAATAATGGAATTAAAGTTCTTGTATCCTGTTATAAGAATCCTCAACAATTCTGTCTTGCTCTGGGGAGTTTAAAAAGCATTAGTTTTGCGGCAGACACAGAGAGGCTCCTCATATAATGTCAGGAAAATAACAGTGGCTCACAGTGCAGTATCAGTGTTTTCACGTACCTGTAGTTTCCATATGAATATTCTATGTGTAGATTATAATAATGCTTAGTGTTGACGCTATTTCTAAGGCTATGATGAAATATTAACTTAAAATGCAACAGAAGTATTATATGAAATAAAAGATTGCGAGCACGTGTATTTTTGAATAATTAAGTCAGTCTTCCATTAGTTTAATTACACTTTTACACTGATTAGAAACCTAGTTTAATGGTTTTTTGCACATTTTGAGCTATGAAGTGTGTTCATATTAAGATTCTCTAATGAGAAATAAAACATAAATCTGAAGAATATCTTAAAGGCAGAATAAAGGAAGAGTTGCCAGCTTTAACCCATTAAAATAACAACAAAAAAAAGCCATGCAGCAAACAATTGTAGCTTTGTATAAATCATACTTAGTATAACAGTAACGTAATTATTAAACTGTGCAATTCCAAAATAAATAATAAAAAAAAAAAAATCAAAGAAATATTGTATAAATCAGTCTACAAGCAGTTATATTTGAAATAATAAATAAATAGGTTCTTTAGTGTATGGGTCACTTTAGTGTATGGGTCACTAACATACATTGTTAGTATACAATGATGCAGCCCATTGCAGTGATTTCCTGATGTGTGCAAAGAAGATGAATTTTTAATTGTTATCAGAAATCAATTTACCACTCGGTATAAAAAGAACACCTTTGGAGAGGAGTTACTATAATGAAACAGCATGTTAGGTATCCCTCTAGAAAACAATGTTTTGGTGACTTAAATGACAGCTACACATGCATTCTCTACAGACTGAAAAATTTAAAAAGACACACGTCCAGTTTCACTAAAAGTGGCAATTCTGAACACCCTATTGATGTTATATGTGATAAAATCAGGAAAAGGCAAGATAGCTTCTTTAAAGGAAATATATGCCTCACAAATTTAATAGTTGTCTCTGAAAGGCTCAATAAACACATAGATAAAATAGAGATCTAGTCAATACATACTCTTTGGATTTTTGAGAATTATTCAACAATGTCTTTAACTATCAAATCCTGGAGAAAGATGTCACATAAAAAGACAGAAAGCCCTTACATAAATAAACAACCAGTTAAAGAACAAGAGACATAATACAAGAATAAATGATCATTTTTAGCTGTTGCCATTGATGACTGTGTTGGTGCTGTTCTTTTCAATATTTCCACAAATGATTCACAAAAAAGAGTGAATTGTTCAGTGATGACATTTAATAACTGTATTCAAGTACACAGAGTACTAAATTTGAAGCGTGAGTTGCACAAGAGTCTTAAGCAACTGTCTGATAAAAAAAAAAAAAAAAAAGAAATTAAATTCAACATACATAAGTTCAAAATAACACATATGGGTAAAAAAAAAAACACTTTTGTAACACCATGAACTAACTACAACCACGCAGAATTTTTCATTGCTCAGTAGTCATCAAGAATGCAGATTGAATGGTAAGAAATACTAGGGAAGGAAGACTGAACAAAATACACAACATACTGACATTATGACAAATACCATTCTGAACTAATGCTCAATTTCCACCGCATTCTTCTCTAAGAGAGTGCAATTGACCTTGGAAAGGTACAGAGAATGATGACAAAGGAACACAATGAAGTGAAACGGTTTCTGTCCAAGAAACAATAAATAGAACAGGACTTGAAAAGTAAGACCACACGCCAGGAAGGAATGTTTTGCAGATTAGAAGTTGCATGTCATATTGAAAATTAAGAAAGGAAATGTTCTCTACCTAGAAAAAGGAAGCTTCATATAAAGGAACCCATTAGGTGACAAAACTGATTTGCAGATAGTGAAAAGGTCAGTGAATATTCATAAGAAGTGCCAGTAAAAGGCTGGATTTGCCTCATGGTCTTTCCCAGGTAACAATACTGTCTTCACTGATTTTACTGGAAGTCAGGTGCCAGCCTGATCATACCAAACCTCACAGCCCTCAGTGGAAAGTGAGGAGGATGCTAAAAGAAAAGAAAACAGTATAAATTAAACTATTATGGGAATTACTAATGAAATGAAGTGCAAGAAAGAAAAGAAACAAAATCCTCAATCCAAGGACCTTTATTTAGTTGACAATATATGAAATGTGAATGCTGTCACTTTTCTAGGTCCAGGAAATCTTTCAGGATCTTTTTACAGATTCATGGATTTGACAGAGTTGGAAGGGACCTCTAGAGATCATCTAGTCCAACACCCCTGCTAAAGCAGGATTGCCTAGAGCATATTACTCAGGAATGCATCCAGGCAGGTCTTAAAAATCTCCAGAGAAGGGGACTCTACAACCTCGACAATACTCTGTCGCATTCACTGTAAAGAAGTTTTTCTTCATATTTGAATGGAACTTCCTATGTTACAGCTTATGCCCATTGCCCTCATCCTACTGCTGGAAACCACTGAAAAGAGATTGGCTCCATCATCCTTCAACCCACCCTTTAGGAACTTGTAAACATAGATGAGGTCTCTCCTCAGTCTTCTCGAGGCTAAAGAGCCCCATCTCTCTAAGCCTTTCCTCATAAGGGAGGTAGTCTAATCTCTTAATCATTTTATTTGCTCTACATTGGACTCTCTCCAGTACTTCCCTGTCCCTCTTAAACTCGGGAGCCCAGAACTGAACACAGTATTCCAGTTGTGGCCTCACTAGTGCAGAGTAGAATGGAAGAATGATCTCCCTTGACCTGCTGGCCACACTTCTCCCTATGCAGCCCAGGATTCCACCAGCCCTCTTGGCAACAAGGGCAGATTGCTGGCGCATGGAGAGCCTGCCATCCACCAGGACTCCCAGATCCTTTTCCTCAGAAGTACTTCCCAGAAGATCCACTCCTAACCTATATTTGTGCCTGGGGTTCTTCCTCCCCAGGTGCAGGACTTTACATTTGCTCTTGCTGAACCTCATTAGGTTCTTCTCTGCCCAGGCCTCTGGAGTGTCGTCCAGGCCTCCCAGTTTGTTATCATCAGTGACCTTGCTGAGGATACCCTCTGTCCCCTTGTTCAGGTCATTGATTAATATGTTGAAGACTGGGCTAAGTATTGATCCCTGCGGGATGCTGCTGGTTACAGGCCTCCAACTTGACCCTGCTCCATTAAATAGAACCCTCTGAGTTCTGTCACACAGACAGGACTCAATCCACCTCAATGCCCCCTCATCTAGTCCACACTTCCTTAATTTTCTAATGAGGATGTGTGGGAGACAGTGTCAAAAGCCTTGCTGAAGTCAAGGTAGATGACATCTGCTGCTCCCCCTCATCCAGCCACCTAATTATAACATCATAGAAGGCTATCAGATTGGTCAAGCATGATTTACCCTTGGTAAATCTGTGTTGACCACTTCCAATAACTTCTTTATCTTCAAGGTGTTTGGAGCCCCATTGGGGCCCCTAGACTTATGGATGTCTAGTTTGTCCAAGTGGTCTTTAATCCAATCTTCCCAAACAGAGGGAAAGTCTTCCTCTCTCCAGACCATACCCCTTGTCTACAGGGTCTGGGATTCATGAGAAGCAGCTTTGGCAGTGAAAATGGAAGCAAAGAAGGCATCCAGCAGCTCTACCTTCTCTGTGTCTCCCACCACCAAGGCACCCATCTAATTCATCAGTGGACCTACATTTTCCCTAGCCTGTCTTTTTTTACTCATATACTGAAAAAACCTCTTCTTATTATCTTATTATCTGGTAGTCAAATTAAGTTCTGCTTGGGCTTTCACCCTTCTAATTTTCCCCCTACATATCTTCACTATGCCTTGATATTTCTCATAAGTAACCAAACCTTTTTCCAGAGATCATAGACTTTACTTTTCCTCTCTGACCAAAGCCAAATTTTTAATTTCCAAGAACATAATTATTAGTACAAAACAACAACAAAATCTCCTGTCTATAGGTTTTGTTAGGGAAGCAATTCTGTCTTATCTGTAATGTTCTGCAGAACTTTGAGTTCATGTCTGTTTCATATTTGTTGTAACAATGGCTACTTTATGGACAGAACTACCCTGCAAGAGTAGTGCAAGCATTATGCACTCTATTCTGAGATGAATGTCACGACATTAGATTCAAAAAACAATAGGAAAGCTGGAAAGTCAAAATTCTCAAATATATTTTTAAATGAGCATAACTCCCAATGAGGTTACAAAAAAGTTACTTTATTTTCAAATGAAGAAAAAAATAAATCTAATTATGTAATTGCTCTTATTTTTCAGAAAACACTAGAAACACTGTTCCTGTTACCCATTACAACACCCTTTCCAAACCAAGGAAAAACAATTGGCCAATTTGGACATTGACATTTTTCTTCATTTCTGACACAACACTTTGAATTTTCCTCTTTCTCTTTGGTTAGTGTTTTTAATATTTAGAAGAATGGACAAATGTACTATGTATTAGTATTATGTGAGAGAGAATTTATAAAGGATACTTCTCAGATAATTATCTGTGTAGCTCCACCTCTGCTATATGGCAGTGCTCTTATCTTTCTCAGCGTAATCCTTCACCATTTCTATTACATTCTGGCAAATGCCTTTGGATTCAACAACTCTGTATTTTATGATGAAAAAAACCTACCTCACTAAAAAAGAATTCCAGATTCTACTTGTAAAGAGCACAAGCACAACTGCAGTGACATCTACTGTGCAGTCAAAAAACCCCCTGATAATTCCATCTTCAGAATAGGGTTTAAGAAGCATGCAGAAAATATAGTAGGGGGTGCATTCTTTAAATAATGAATAAAAACCCTATCAAACAACTGCTCATTAAGCAAGTGCTGCCAATTGCAGAAATCAAGTGAGGCAGGATCTTACAGAAAAAAAACCAAAACATAGCATATAATTACAGAATTAAATGATGATACACTACACACAAACAAGACCAAATTAAAATATTTGTTGCGATTTTTTTTTTAATTTTCTGAATTGCCTGCCTGATCTTTCAATTCTAGGAGTACTGTCTGAATATAGACTCGCTTATTCTTTTTAGTATACTACAATCTTTGCACAATTTTCTATTAACCAGCATCTACAAACCAGTTAGATTGTAGTAGAGAAAAATACAGAGAAAGACACATTTACCATAAGTAGTTTCAGTAACCAAAAATATCTTTGGTTTTAATTCCAATATTCCAATATTCCAATATTAATGGAAGCTCTAACCATCATCCAACTGAATCTGTGTGTGAACACAATTATCTACTGATATGCTGCACGCTGCAGATCATCGGAGAGACCTATATTGATCTCATAGCTATGACATAGACCTATGGGAGATCCATGTCTTTCGGTGTGGCAGCACACATTCTTATGTCATGTCATCAACATATTTACTTAGCTTTAAGCAATAAAATTCAACTCTGTCAATAAAAATCCAAATCCATGTATCCATACTCCTGCTTAAGTTAACAATCAGGAAAGTACTGTGTTGGTCAATATACACTTAAGTCTGTTGATGTGCTGTCTGTCTTTATGGTAAAGCCACAATCATTTGTCCCTCCTTTGCATTTCTGTGTATTTCTTTATATTGCAGTTTGGCTTTTCAAAGGTGCCATACATAGTAAGCACTGCTCTGGAAAGGGACAACACTTACTGTTTACTGAATAGAATGACATTCTCAAAAAAAACTGATAAAATCACCATAGGCAAAGAAAAGCAAACCAGCTGTCAAGTGGAAGTAAACTACATTTATTTTTTAATTTTTAAAATTTAATTTTCAGGTAAAGATATTGCCTACAGTTCAATTTCCAGAAAGCAATTACACAGTGACTGAAAATACCCTCTCTGGTTACTTGCTTCTCTTTGATGAAAAGCTAACAGCTCAACATCTGTAAGTAGAACCAAGTGTTTAAGAAAAGGACTGGCAGCATATCCATCTGGTTTTACATTTGGATCTACCAATAACTTAAAATTCTTAAGCAAAATTTAATAATCTATAAGATATCTATAAGGAGGAAAAAAACCAAACAAACAAAAAATCAAGCAAAACCCAAACCAAAATCATGACAACAATAATACTACTCAAATTTACTTTGAGACCTATGAATCAAAGTTGTCATTGATATCAGTGAAAAATGTTACCAATATTCAAGACAATCTATAATGGCTATTTTTGTATTCGCTAGAGACATTACCACCATAGACACACTGTCTACTCCAAATTCAGAAAAGCCACAATTCTGGTTTCATATTCTTTCAGGAAGCTTGACTCACATCAGTGTCACGAAAGCATTCTGAAACTTTTTGTAATGTAATCTCCTGCAGAAGAAGAGCATCTCTTCAGAAAACATCCAGATGGTGTTCACTATGTTGCCCTAAGAAATTTCTCAAAATGTTATTTAAGTTTTTTAGTGTTTTGTGGCACAAAACAAAGAGACAAGTCTCTCACATTATTAGTTCAGTGCCTGTATTCTTTGAATCAGCACAGCAGGCAGTCTTCAACCCCTGCAGAAGATGTAATCCTCTTCCTCTAATGCCTGGAGGATGTCATCTGCAATATTTGAGTTTGGTTTTATTCCTATAACATCCACTGCTATACACTCTTTCCTTTACATATCTTTCTCAATCCCTCAGGAATGCTCAATACTTCTAGTCTGAGATTGAACTGACAGTTTTTCCATATTCCTCTGCAAGTTAACATACTTCCAAACAGGCAGAGGAAGTGCACAAATGCAGACAGCAGAGTCTGCATTCAGTCTGAGTCTAAGTCAGTGCTCAGGACAGAAACCGAACTCTTTCCCTATAATTGAGTTACTCCAGTTTCCCAGGCTGGGCCAAACAGATTGCCAAATATTTGTTTTAAAGACTGCTAGCTCAGTGCCACTAAATATATCAAGATTATGTATCTATTCATGGATGTGTTGAAATATTGGATTACAACCTTGGTGATCGGAAAGGTGTAATATCACAATGAACTTTTTTGGTTAATTGAATGCAAGTTAATTTGATCTGATTCTACAGTGTTATTCCAACTGTGTATGATTTCAAGGTTAAAGATTTGCACGTTTCCAGTGAGAAATTTAATTTTTCAGCCAGGCCAGGTTCATTAAGAGTACTCAAAATAGGAATTTATAGGGGCCAGTGTCTCATCTGATGTCATACACAGTTTAGAGTCACGTGAAATCAAGATTACAAAGTATTATTTTTCCTTGATTATTAATCAGCATGAAGTCTTGAGTTTACATGAGTCCCCCAGCCTGAAACGGGACAGTATGAACAATCTTCCAGGCTTTCAAAGTCAGGCCATTTTCTTATGTTGTTTCTGCCATATGGATGATACATTTACGCTGAGTAGCAAAATGATTTCTTTTGGTCATCAGGTCAACTTTAGGAATTTCCAGTAATCTCTTTGTCCTTAGTTATTAATTCATGCATTTCCTCTTACAGGTAAAAAAAAAAAGAGAGTTTGCTATACCACAGGATTCCTCATTGATTCTACAGACAAACTATAAGAGAACTGAATGGCTATTGAACGTATTTCAACCTTAAACACGTAAGATTACCTGTACTTTTTTTTTATTGCACAGTGTCTGTCCTTAAAGTTTGTCACAATGATTACTTAGCTCTGTTTGAAGTACCTCATTTTCAAATACTACCACATTGTTCATAAAATATTACAGTGTAATATAGTCCTCTGTAACCACATAGCATTCAACAGAAATTACTGGCTCCACTGTTTATCCTTTTAACACAAAAACAGTAAAAAATGTGTACCCTGTTATGATTAAAGATCACAGAAATCATACACTATCAAGATAATGAATTTCTGAGTTTTTCTAACTAGCCTACATATGAGTGTATTACGTAAAAGGGAAAAAATATTCCTCCGGGTGCACATTAGTAGCTCATTTAGCCTTTCAACTGTCTTTACCCACTTTCTCTTTCAGCTTACAACACTTTTCTAGCTGCAGACAGTTTAGATCACAGACATTTCACAATCACATGATTTTAAGTTTCCCTATGATGACTGTAGGTTTTAGACACTAAGCCCACTTAGGCATACTCTATTTTAGTCTGAACATTTCTTAGCTCGGCATAAATTTGTATACCAGATGCTGCCTTATAATTAACACATTGGGATTTGGGAGCTGTAGATTTTTCTGGTTACAAACTTTCCATCAAACCGACATCTGTGAGTTATGCTTCCAACTTGCTTTCAATACATTTACATAATCTGTTCAATATAAGGAGACATCATAAACTCTCTGTACACATTTAGAAATAGATTCCACAGAGAGAGTTAAAATTAAATGAAGGAATGTTTTAAGCTTCTCTTTTACAATATTAGTTACTTTAACACACCTATAATAAAACCTTTGCAGAACAAAAATAAATTTCAGAATCACAGAATCATTTATGTTGGAAAAGACCTTTAAGATCAACGAGTCCAACTGTAAAGGTAAGACTCCCAAATCCACCACTAAACCATGGTCCTAAGCACCACATTTACATGTCTTTTAAATACCTCCAGGAATGGTCACTCAACCATTTTCGTGAGCAGCCTGTTCCAACGCTCAACAACTCTTTTGGTGAAGAAATTCTTCCTAATACCAAATCTAAACCTTCCCTGGCAAAAATTGAGGCCGTTTCCTCTCTTCACTTGTTATTTGGGGAAAGAGACTGACACCCATCTCCTACAATCTCCTTTCAGGTAGGAAGATAAGGTGTCCCCTCAGCCTCCTTTTCTCCAGACTAAACAACCTCAGTCCCTCAGCTGCTCCTCATAAATCTTGTGCTGTAGATCCCTCACCAGCTTCATTGTTCTTCTCTGGATGTGCTCCAGAACCTCAATCTACCTCCTATAGTGAGGGTTCCAAAAATGATCAACACTCTTGCCCGACTCGGTGTCATCTGTAAACTTTCTGAAGGTCCACATGATCCTCTTTCCAAATCGCTGATAAAGATACTAAAAAGAACTGGCCCCAGTACAGAGTCCTGCAGAAAATTTTGTTTCCTCCCAAGGGAGAAGGGGTAAAACATCTTATTATTCACTTGGGAAATACTGCACAAAAAAAGGAGGTTCAGAAACTGAAAATACAAACTTTTTCTGGCACCTGAACTTTGCTTGTCATTTTGGATTTCCCCTTTTTTTAAGAAAGATTTCAGGAAGTAGGCTCTGTTTCAACAAGACTGTTAAAGCAGAGCATACCTGTGCATAGATTTGCAAGAATGAACTTCATAATGACCTCAGTGATGCGGTTCTTTCCTCTAGTCTGCACAACTGCCATTGGCATATGGGCATAGAGAGTGTCCTTCTTTCTGAACAACACACATAGTCCTCCCCTAAAATACCTGCCAGGGCCATCCAGTAAATCACACTAATCATATTAAGGGTAAAATGGTGCTTTGGTGCTTTGAAGGATCTTGGGTTTTAGAGAAGAGCAGGAATTGCTCAGGAGAGTAAGATAGTCTGAGGCTCTTTCCCTTCTCTCCTTCACCTTCATTCCCACCTGTAAATGCATAAACAACAGCAGACTTGATGCTCCTGAGATACATGTGGGACTCCTTCTCAAAAAAACCCTGATATCTTTATATGCTCCCTGCATCACTACTCATTAATCAGTACTCCACTCTCTGCCCTGGACTCAACAGATTAAATCTGAACAGCCACAACAAATTTGACCAAGTACTTTGAAGTGTGTATTATGATATCAGAGTTCATTCTATCCAGTGAACGTTTCTTTTAGGTGTTGAACTCTCACTGACTACTAAGGAAGGACTTTCACATTTTAGCTCTGTACTACCTGTAGTATCTTAGTAATTTCCTCTAAATGTTAAGAAAATAATCAAATATTAAGAGAACATTACTGTGTTAAAGGGAATTGCAGATTATTAAAAATTAAAATTGTCAAAGGTAATAAGAGAAAATTTGAAATATGATGATGAAAAGTGTGCATACATAGCCATCAAATATTATTGGAAATTTTGGAAATTAATATTTTCATAACCATAAACACCTTGAATTAAAATAGAATAATTAATTTTAAAAAACTCACAAAGAAAAAAGGGAGCAAAAGAATATTGAAGATGCTTTTATGTTCTGCTCCAAGCCAAATAATTCAATGAAAAAGACAGAAATAAACGGAACCAGTTACATAAGATAAAATAAGAAATATGAGGAACAACATTGGCTTTCATTCTGAACAACACTATAAAATCATCCTCCAATATTTCTTCTGAAAATATCTTTTGATTAAAGTTGCCCAGCTGCCTGACAGAATACTTTACTGTGAGCATTATTTATTCACCTACAGAATCCCCATAGCTACAAAATATTTTTAATTTTACTGCAGAAACTGTGCAGCAATTTATTAAAAAAAAAAAAAAAAGAAAATCCAGAATAAATCTCTTTTTTTAATGTCTTTGTTCATTAATTTTGTATCTAGCAGTTTCATCAGGAAAACAAATCACAGAGTGTATATATATATACACACACATACATGAGTATATATTTAAAATGGTACATGTATTTGCCCTACTCAAACATGTGCTTAGTTTCTGACTAGACATGGAAAGTGGAAAGATACGTTCCTCTTTTTGTAACACCAGAGGTCAATATTATTTACAGTTGTAATAGCAGATCACATCCTAATATAATGATAGGTGAACTAAAAACCGGATTTATATTTCTGAATAAACTTAATTCACAAGATGTATTCCAACTAATACTAAAGGAAAAGAACACTAATATGAAGAGGAGTCATTTCTCGTAGGAGAATTAGAAACCACTTGCTACCGCTAAAATCCAGTACCTTTAAGAAAGACTGGTTATGTAGCCATTAGTACTCACTTTTATTCATTAAAAGGCAAAGGCAGTATCTCAATACAACCTCCTTAGAAAATTCTTGTGGCAGAACAGGACCTTACTACTCATACCACCAATAGAGGCACTAATAAAATTGGTTACAGTCACAGTATGGTGTTCATTTGGAGAACTGAAATTCAGAAGACATAAAAAGGAAGAGAGAGGAAGGGCTCTTCAGGAAGTGTGTTGCCAAGGAAAGGCTACACAGATCTCCCAGAGAGGCTAAAAATCTCCCAGAACCTTCTTTCCGTAAGAAGGTCAGAGCAAGGCAGGGGTTGCCATGTTAGAGCTTGGTATATAAACCCATGGAGGAAGAAAAGAGGACACCAATAGTAAATGCTCTGTAATCCATAGCCTGCTGTGCTTGTTATCTTTAAGCTCCAACACTTTCCATCTGTAACACTTACAGTTACCTAGCACATGCACTGATTTTTTTCTCTGTGATTGATGTAAAACAGAAGTCTGAAAAGTTAGAAGTTTGATCAGATACCTTCCTGCGTTTGTTCTCAAATGCTCACAGTACATATTGTCTGATGGGTCATCCTTAGTTTTTCTTGACCTAACACTATCTAGTGAAGTTTTTGTGAAAAGTCACAGACGGTTTAGGAACACTGAAATTCAGTGTAGTCCTTCTTGGACTTTTAGACTTTTCTTGGACTTGGCAGTATTGGATTCATGGTTAGACTCAATGAAGTTTCTTCCAATCTAAATAATTCTATGATTCTAACCTACGAATATATGACTTTATGTTATAATCAATTTATATTAAAAATATACTAAGAATCATCAAGCAATACAGGCTAGCAACTTTCTGAACTCCATTAATTAATAACCAGTCTTTTTTAATAATAGCTGCATATTAAAGGATTATTTGAAAGTATGTTCATAGCCTTAGTTATTGGAAATGTGGAAAGTGTGTTGCCTTCCTACACACATACTTCATAATTTTAGTTACCCAGATGAACTTCAGTGCATTGCTGCAATTACTGTAGCTCTGTGATCTTAATTTATTTCCTTTGGTACTGCTGAAAATAACATTGTGCAATGTCTGATTTTTCCAGTATGGAAAAATTTACCATTACAAATACAGAAAAAATAAAGGGCATAAAACATGGAAATATATGCTTAATTTCTTTTTTGATGCAGAAAAAAATAGGTAATGAATACAGTCCAGGACAAGAACTATTCTATTAAAACAGAAAAAAATAAAGTTACACTAGTATTAAATATGGGGTTTAGCATGAAATAAATAATGAAAATAAAAGCTGTGAGTGAAGTGAAATGAAAGGAGATATGACTGAGCAGTTTTTTTAAAGTGCTTTCAACAAATATTTTCCATATTTCCATCATTATGTCTTTTCCCAATTAAAGCAAATAGTACAGCATAAAGCCAGATGAAGTATCCACAATATTTAAGTAAGCTTCAAAATAAGAATAAGGTGATTTAGAAAAATAAAGTAGCCTGGTTTCCATAAAACTAACAATGAAGAAGAACTTCAACTTACTCTCATCAGCCATTAGAAATGCCAAACTGTTAATGAAATGTTTCTGAACTGATACTAAATTTAGACCAAGGAGGCAAAAAAACCCCACCAAAAAACCCAAACAGGAAAAGTTATCTTTATCTTTTTGGTACATCTGAATAAGCCTTGGATAGCACAGCACACTTGTTTCTGGGTTGTTATACAGACTTGTGTAGACAATGCTACTGCCCAGAATTCTACAAAACTGAGATTATAAAGAAAACACTCAGGTTAGGAAAAGTCAATGTTCTTTATTCAGAGATTTGCTTGTGTAGCAAGATGGTGAAAGCTAGCTGATATTATACATTTCAGATATTCAATCTTTAGCTGTAATATTCTTCATTTATATTTCATCTGTTTCTAGGAACTCTGCAGGATTCCTTGGTGTTTATTGCTTTGGTTTCAGTTGTATAGGATTAGAAGTTGTGTGGTCAAAAAACCCCTTGAAAATTCAATACAGTTAAAGTGAAAGAGCCAGTTCTGATTTTGGAAGTGCTAAATGTGTTTGGGGAAGCATCTTCTTAAATATGTGTCAAAGCTGTTTGCCCACTTTCAGATGTCGCCAGTTTCCACATTTCTATGCTATACCGCCTGCAGACCTGGAAAATCCTCCTACACTGAAATCAATGCATATAAAGCTAAAGCTGTACACACAGAAATTTTGCCTTGCCCTGGTTTTCAGAACTTAATGTTGCTCAGAGACCACTGGAGATCCTTAAGGAAAACAGCATGAGTTGTTGTTGCAACCACTGGTAAAAAAAAGATACATTCAGATTATTCATCTCCAATTTACAGTTTAAAAAAATGCAGGAAGGATTAGCTTGTTAATTCACACCTTTAAGAACCAAGAGTTAAGTAAATAAGGGCTAAAATACCTTCAGACCTCAAGAAAAAATGTTCCAAAGTAAAGCTAGTTCGCCTAGTCGGATGCAATCACATATACTTTCAGAGGAGCTACACAAGTATTATTAGCTACTGGCTGGTGTTTATAGAGGCCAACAAGAATGTTTTCGTGTCTTTATTTTCATAGTATAACACAGAAGGACTTCTTTAGCTACAAATATATGACTGTATAAAGGTCCCTATAAGAACGATGGAGGGATAATTTCTAGTGAGGCCTGTAGTGACAGGACAAGGGGCAAGTGGTTTATACTGAAAGAGGATAGGTTATGATTGGACATAAGAAGAAAATCTTTACGATGCGGGTGGTGAGACACTGGAACTGGTTGCCCAGAGAACCTGTGGATGCCCCATCATTGGAAGTGTTGTAGATTAGTTTGGATGGGGCTTTGAGTGAAAAATGTCCCTATCCACAGCATGGGAGTTGGACTAGATAATCTTTAAAGATCCCTTCTAACCCACATAAATCCATGATTCTGTGATAATATGCAGGTATAGAGTATTTCGAATTACACAAAATCATTTTGAATTTGTTTAAGTATGTAATGTTAATTGATTACTTAAGAACACAGGAATATTCCATGAAGTAATTCTGCATAATATGTTTTTCTCAGATAGTGGCTTGAGTACCTGAGGGTCCAAACTGATACAGAGCTGCCATATGTGCGGAGAAAAAAAAAAATGTATGAAAAGTGCCTTCTGAGACAGCACTTAATAATATTTGGATACAGTGACTTGCAATTGTGCTTTCAACTTTAATGGAAATTATTACTTAGGCAGTGGTGAAAGATATTTTACACTGAAAAACTAAATGTCAACACTGAACAAAAATTTATTGGGGAAAAATGTAGAAACTGGGAAGATAAAGATTATTTTAGCCAGCACATTGTTATTCAAACTTGCTGTCAATTGAGATACATACTATTGGACCATTCAGTTCATACAGTGACATAACAATTTCAGATAGTAAACATAGGTAACTCAAAAGTAAATCTCACATACACTTATGATCACATCTGTGAGTGTTTGGCAGTGAATTAAATGAGTGAAATGTAAGTAGTGCTTGTATCCGGAACAATTATTTATAAAAGAGAAGAAATTAATCACTTGTAAAAATCTGGTATTGTTTCAAGTTCTCTGAAAAAGCAAGGACAATAGCCTAGTGAACATGTGTCACTGTGAAATCAACTTAAATGACCACTTCATTACACACTCCTCCAGTCTGTGGTCTGACACTAAATCAAGGTACAATTAGGAAACCAGTGTGTGTCCCTCTGTTAATTGACTGTGAATAGACTCAAATGTTTTATTAAACCACACAGGATTAGCACAGATTTTTTCAAGTACTCTGGAGATAAAGCAGAACATTTCTCCTGTAATTAAGTGATTTTCCCAGTGGTTTGCAGAACAATTATAGTCAACTAATAGTTTCTTATAAGAATGTGTGATAAGAGTGAAAAGTCACATTTTCCGATGTAGAACCTCTTCATTCTTAAAATTACCTCTTTACACGAGGACATGCTTTTCTGAGATATGCAGTTTAAGACTTCCACACTCAAATTGCAGTATTTTAATTAAATAGTTAATTAATTATTAGTAAATAGTAAATTAATAATTAAATACAAAACTCACATGAAACAAATAAATGTGAGCCTGCTCAGAACTTTGGAACTTTATCAAATGCAATTAGAATTTTGTTGCTCCTTAGATTCAAGCAACATGACTGGCTCTTAATTTCTTCTTCTACCTTTGTGTACTAGGCCTCACTCATGCATAGAAAAAGCACTACCTGTAGTCATGGGATGCTTCTCTAACTAGTTCTGTTAAAACAAAAAATAAACTTATAGGAGATTATTCCAGATTAGACACCAGTAGGGTTTTTTTTTTTTGTTTGCTTTCTCTGGGGAAGAAAAGAAAAAGAAACTGTGAAACAATGTCCTTTTGGGCCCCTAATGGAATTACGAGACTTTGGACTGTGCTTTAAAATGGAACATACATTCTGCCCTTCCAATAGCAATGAACAATTAATTGATATTAAATTTTAAAGTACATCTTAATTTCTAAACCTTTTTAATTGTCTGCACTGGTTTTGTTTCATTTACCTTTTGAAAGTGTTGAAGTTAGTATTTAATATATATTCTAAGATATTTCCCCTCCTTAGTAGCTCAACCATTCATCATTGACAATTCTTACTGATAATCAGCCCAAAAGTCTATGATGTTTTCTTCCATACAAGTGCAGTATGTATGAACCAAAATAAATAAAAAAATTTCAAACACCCTTCCACTCCAATTGAAAAGTAAGTTTTCTGTTTGAAGGTCCAAAATGCAATGTGCAGTCCCAAGCAACAATGTAGCCTGGACAGTGACTGGTTAGTAACAGCTCTGCAGACACCAGGGGACACCAGGCTGGCCATGAGGCAGAGTATACCCTGGGCAGAAATAAAGCCTCCCACATCTATGCAAGCACAGCAAAAACAGAAGATTCAAGATTCAGAGGGTTTTCCCCCTGCTGTCTGGAACTCATGAGAGGGACTTGAGCTTTGTGCCAAAATCAGGGCTCTCGTGCATGGGACAGACACTGCTATGCTCGTGCAAGTCACATGGAGGCCACCAAGGTGAGTGGGAGTTGGACCACTGATTGTCTAAGGAGAGGTTGTGGGAGATGGGTCTGTTCAGCCTGAGTAAGAGATGGTTTTGGGACATCTTATTGGCATCTACAGAGACCTGATAGAAAAGAAAATACAGTGTCAGATTCTTCTCAGTGGTTCAGAGTTACAGGATGACAGGCAACAATTACAGGTTGAAATAAAACAATTCAGATTACAGATATGTGGGGTTTTTTTCACTGTGAGGGTGGTGAAGCAATCAAGGTTCTCCAAAGAGGTTGTGAGAACTCCATAGATGGAGATCGTCAAAACTTTGCCAAAGACAGGAACAACCCAGCGTAACTGAGTTACTTTGTCCTAGATGACTTACAGAGATCATTGCTAAATTATTCACCTAAATTATTCTATGATTCTATTGTATATATTATCTATGTGTACTATTTTCAACCTTAAAAGAAGAATTCTTATATTCCTTACTGTACAGGCTATTATAAGAAAACATGTTGAAAATTGCCAAATGAAAAACCAGGAGAATTCTGGTCCAAGACAGGCCATCACACAGACCTTTAGTACCACCTCACTACTAATCAACATCATATGAACAACTCTCCTCCCTATTAAAAGAAAAGAGTTAATTGTGGCAAGTACATAAGCAAATATATGATGGAAGAGATTGAATTTTTATAATTTTAATTTTAGGGCTACAGGGTGAAGTTTTAAAAGCATGCATTGTTATTGTTATTATCACAGAATCACAGAATTGTAGTGGTTGGAAGGGACCTTTGAGATCATCGAGTCCAACCACATTAAAAAACAAAACAAAACAAAAAACCACCTTAAAGAAAAAACCTACACAAAAAACCCTCCCAACAAACCCAGAAAACCCACACACAAAAAAAGCACCCACCAACTAA
>BJBW01004022.1:0-41195 GCA_004320125.1 Scolopax mira | reverse complement strand
ATTCCCTTGGGAGAAGAGGCCAACCCCTGCCTCTCTACAATTTCCTCTCAGGTAGTTGTAGAGGGCAACAAGGTCTCCCCTCAGCCTCCTCTTCTCCAAATTCAACAATATAATGGATGGTACTTATTGAGTCAAAAAGATCAGTCTAACTGTAGAGACACTGGTTTATTATTTTAAATAAGTTTTTAAAAAGATGCTATAATGGATATGTTATCCTTGCCAGGAAAAGAAGATTGTCTCTACATTACATTTGTTTCTAATATTTTTGATGTAAACCATTCTATGAAAAGTATAGTTTACTGAAAACTGCAGAATAAAATACAAATTGAATTTCTAATTTTTTATTACAGGTCATGATCAAGTATACCTGTTGATCCTCTGTATATATAATTCTATCAATTACTGGCATTGTATTTTAAAGGCACACATATTTTCCAAAAATATATACTTTTTTTAGATACAGATATAATGCAAAATTTATTCTACTTTGAAGCAAATTAAATAGTTCAGTGACAGTTCTGATTATGCATTAATGTGTAAAGTAATCCAGTTAAATTATTTGTTATCAAGGACTCACAAAGTGGATGTTTTAATTTGCCTACAGAGCCTTCAATTTTTGCATTTTTAACCACAGCAATGAAAACACAAAAAACTCACTTTATTTAGAATTGATGAAGTAATACTCTACATTTTAGACTAGTATTAATGCTCTCCATAGCATCAATACAGATTACCAACTACAGAAAAGTAACTGGGAATTTTGCCAGTATTCAGAAGAAACATCCAGCGAAATCAATTGAGTTCAAGTTAAAGAAGACCACAACTGATAACGTAATCTAATTTTCCATCATACTGTGCTCTTTCACACCTGCTGAACAGATGAAGAATCATTCTCTGCCAAATTAGAATGATAATGTTTTACATCTGCTTTGTATGAGAAGAAAAGGAACAGAAAAGGCTTTTGGGACAATTTAGAAAACGTTATTATGTAGGCCAAGATATCCCAGTTAAATAAAATTAATTTATGATTGGCAAGGAAAAATACATAATAAAAAAGCAACTTACTGAAATGCCATACATCCATAGTATAGTAGTGTATGCAGACAAAAATTGAATCTATGCTTTTAAATATTTTTAATGCTTCAAGTGATGTATATAAATTACATCACATTATGAATAACAAGTCTAGAATCTTGGGGGTTATCCTGTAAATATTTTCTCCTAATGAGAAACACCTGTCTTTTAGGTCATGAAGAATTAGTAAAATCTAATGCAGTGTATCAAAACTACATTTTGTGTTACTTAATTTAAGGTAGGAAGAATTGGTACTTATTATTACTATGGTTAGTATTATATACAAAATATAAACTTATATCCCTCACTGAATGAGACATTACAACCTAACAACTGTATCACCTCTCATGGATCATGGTGTAATTACTACAGTTTACCACTGCCCATTAACAGTTGGGTTTACTTCATTAACACCTGCCCTTTCTCCAGAAAGCATGCATGTTTCTGCTTGCTGTGATGTATTAGGTATCAATGACAAATCAGCTGTACCAAGCAGCACTTAGCCTCTTAGCTCAGCAACTCTGTGACTCTTCCCACTTCAACCCTTCTTTTTCTCAGTCATGCACTGCAGTCATAATGAAGTCATCCATCCTCCTGACAACAAAGACAACCTTAACCCTTTGATACAAGTGTCAACTACACAATCTTTAAATCCAAGAAAGGTAGAATTCCTAAGAAAAACATTTAATCCTACAAAGACATTTTTTGTCAGGTAGAGATTCTTATGCATGCACACGCACCCCCCATACATACAAACACTTGTATGTATGTCTACTATAATTTATTTGTAGAGAGCATCTGATGACAATGCACAATAAAATGCCTTTTTTTTTTATTTTAAAGCATAAGTCAGGTACAGCTGCACTGTTGAAAAGAGGTAAAACTTTGACTTCACAAGGTCATCTTTCAGTCATGCTTCTCAGTACACACTATGTACTGCCAAGACAAATAGATGGTAAAATGCTATCATTTAAAATGGACAAAAAATCTGCCTTTTTCCACCCAGGAGGACAGGTGCTTTGATCACTCTGAGTAAAATAATTCTGGGCTAAGACAATCATGAAAATAAGTTGATGTGGGTTTTCTGGGTTTTGGTTTTTGGTTTTTTTTTTTTTTGGTTGGGGGTTTTTTGGGTTTTATTTTTTTATCCATTACTGCACACATTCTTTGAGAAGACAGCAAGACAACCAAAGTCAGGTCCAATTTTCCCTCTGAAGTACCACTATAACAACCTTTCTTTGTGGTAAGTATGTATACATGTATATATTAGAAATATCTTTCATAAATTTCACTATTAACCAGAAAGTAGATGACAAAGCAGTTGGAAAAATGTGTTAGCTTGAGAAAGCTTCTGATAGAGTTGGACAACATAAAAGAATCCTGGAATTTTTTATATTTCTTTTTGTCTAAAACTCAAACAAAATTTTAATGTGTTGCTTGTATTATACATGCAATAAGAATAATGTGTCATTTTTCTGGACACCTTATAGGCATGTTATGAGATTCAGAATCATAGAATTTTCTAGGTTGGGAGGGACCTTTAAGATCGTCTAATCCAACTCTAACAAAACCTAACTTTAACAAAAACCTAACTCTAACAAAAACCATCACTAAGTCATGTGACTAAGCACTATGTCTACCCATCTTTTAAATACATCCAGGGATGGTGCCTCAACCACTTCCTTAGGCAGCCCTAATGGGGGAAGCCCCATTCCAATGTTTAATAATCTTTCAGTGTAGAGATTTAATCTTTTCCCACCATTGCTACAATCTTAGAATGCAGATAATCTAACACCACACATACAAGAGATGTTTTGATTTCAGTGTGAGACAGTATGCTTGCACATCTTGTACCTTACATCACATTACATAGAAATTTTTGTGAAATTGGAAACTGAAGCAAGGTCTGCTGATTTCCCAGTGCCTTAGCTATATGACCATTGTTTTCTTTGTCTAGCTAATTGCCTACATTTTTCTAGCTTCACTGCAAAATGAACTGTTCAGGTTTACATTTATGACATCTTCATTTAATCTAAATAATCAGCATCCACTCTGAGTATCATATTTTTTTGATGTAATAACGTGTTGTCAGAGGATTTTATCACAGCTTTTTCTTATTTTCATTTTGCCTCACTTTCCCTAGAGAGAGAGTAGTAGTAGTCTTCATCTTAGCTTCTTAAAACCAGCAATTCCCTTATTCCTACTTCATTTATACCTGGAAAGAGGCAAATCTTTTTTTTTACAATTTCTTTAACAGTGAAAATATTTAAGTAATAATCAGATGATAAGTCTTATTTATTACTAACAAATCCATAATACCTTTCTAGGCATCTATTCTAATGTAATTAAACAAAAAAATAATCCACTTCATAGTAACCACCAAAAAGTATATTCATTGCTTTTATCTACACCTAAAAAAACTCAAAAGTTCAGGTTTTGTACTAGATCTTCACCAAGGCTGAGTTCCAAGCAGCCAGCCTTTTGCGTTATGAGCAGAAAATGCTGGTCAGGAAACTTTGAGTTTAACACCATGTTATCAAAGCCAGTCAGGATTAAGCCATAGGAATCTCCATAGTTACTTTACCTACAATAAACCTGGGCTTAATTGGAGAAATAATCTATCATGCTTCAAATTTTCATACTGTAGCTTATCAAGTCACAGGAAAAGATGATCCTATTCCCAAGTTCTCCTCATTTTTCTTTAACTGACAATGGTTTGTAGTTAAAGACTTTCTAATGAAGTTAGATTCTGAACTGATAAATAGAAAAATGCATATTTCCAGGTGTCTATTACATTCCCATGTGACTTGCTGCTTCTTCAGTGGTGTAAGAACTGATATTATTTAAAATAACTTAAGTATACTTTTTAATGTGAATGTGCTGACTGACTTGAAACAAAATCAGCAAAAGAAGGAACAGTCATTTGGGGACAGGCCTTCAAAATTTTGACACAATACAGCAGGAATGTAAGGCATATTGAGCTGATTAAAATACTGGAGTTTATGGATAAGAAATTGCAACAGCTTTTTAGGGTACCCCTATATCACTTCTGTTTTAAATTGTAGATGTCATGCCACTTATTTGGATTTTCATTAATTACTATAATGATTATTCAAAGGAAAGCTGCATTCAAGAAAAAGAAAAAAAGCCAGTGTGTATTTCCTTAGTAATTTAAGAAAACTTTGAGCACCTTATGAAGACAGCAGAAAACAGTGACTGCAGCAGTGAATTTTGTGGGAATGAATGCTACATAAACTTCAAAATTTTACAGTTCTGTTCCAAATGGACAACTCTTAACATTAGGGATACATAGCAAAAAATGTCCTACCCCTCTGAAGTTGCAAACCTTTATTTTGTCACTGTAATAAAATAACATTAATTATAACAATAGTGCAGATTAAAGAAATGAGAAGCATTAATATAATCAAAAACTCTCTAGGGGCTACTGTCATTACCATTAAAAGGTAACTGACAAGTTCTTCTTAATTTGCTATTAATCTTCCATTTTTCACCCACAATTTAATATGGCAACATTTTTTTTAATTAGTATGCTCATTATAAGTGTTTGTCATAGTGGTTTGTTTAGTTGACACAAGTTGTCTAACACTGACTGTACAGATGGCAGAGTACCAGTGTCTAGTCTCAGAGGAACTATTTGACCACTGCAGTAAAAGAGCAATAAACAAAATAACAACATTGCAGCCCACTCTAGTTTATGTAGGCAGTCAGCCTTTTATCGCTGTAAAACCTTGAAATGGATGTATGAGCGCTGCTGCTATAAACAAAGAGTTGTTTACAGCTTTGGGATGGCAGATACCAGAACTGGCCTAGAAGCTTCAGCAGCCTGAATGTCAGAAACTGACTAATGTGGAGAAACACACTGTTGCTGGTTTTATAGAGAACACGTTTTATAAATCTCAAGGGACAATTTATCACAAATTCATCCACTCTGCTGCAGATTGCTGCTTTAATGTTGAATACTGAATTTCACTCCACACATCAGCTTAAGCAAAGGAGGAAGGGAATCACAAGGTATACTGGTTTCTCTTCATCATGATTATTCTTGAGTTTCTTAATAGAAAATCTGCTTTAAATGCCTATTGTACCATTTGTACAAAGAAAATATCCTGTGATTTATGGGTAATTTATTACAAAAATTCAAAACTAGTGGGTGCTATATCCTATTTCACTCTTTCCTATTTATTTGGATGCTGTTCTTCAAACTGCATGCGTGCCATTTAATTATAACAGAAAACACACTTTATGCTACTAGTAGGTAGGGGAAAAAAACTGCATTCCGCATTCCCATATTGTAAAAAAAGTATTTCAAGAGCAGAGAAGGGATTTTGCACATATATTTTTTATTGCCTTGTTAAATATATCTGTCAGTGGCCAATAAACAGTCATCATTTTTCTCTATCATTTGACAATAATGAGATGTGTAGCAACTATTACTTTTATCATTATATTTCCTTCACCTTTTCTCTCTGCACAATATGTAAGATATAAATTAGACTGGTAATTCAAAGTTAGATGCTAAGCACTGCATTGAAACTTTACATTTAAATCTGGGAGTAAAATCTTTTCATTAATACCAACTTCCTACTAACGTTACTCTACAGAATTACACAACATTTATACTGACGGAAAATGTGAAATAACAACAGAGGTCTAACACTAATATCACTTAAGTCTTATTTCCAAAGTAACAATTTCAAAATCACTTAAGGCAAGATCCAAGTCTGCAAAACATTGCTTTCATAACTACATTAATATTCTAAACCATGACTTGTGTGGAAAGTCACTCCAGTTCTTTTTTTTCTTTTTTTTTTTTTTTCTGGAAGACTTCTGTTAAAAGATTTTATGCAAGTTGCACAATTTCAATAGCATAACTTCCTTACAGTACATGCTTTGCTGGAAAAGTTACAGAGTTGTTTGCACTCTTCCAAATTCGTAGCAGAAGGATTATGTGAGCATCACTTTCAAAGGAATTTCAATTTTCATTGAGAGTTTAGAATAGTAAAACATGTGTAGGCTCACTGTCTACATGCTTGCCCAGCACTTCTCAAGCTTTTGCCTAATTCTGAATCTTTCAAAGGTGTATTTCATGGAAAAAGAAAATCTCCAAAACGGGAAAAGTAAGAAACAAAAATATAAGCCCCCAATTAAAACAAATTTTCATTCAAAATACCAGCCAAGCATAAAGCTGAAATGTCATTTTAAGGACAAAGAGATTTTGAGACAAGATACAGGTTTTGGAGTAAGTGATGTCTATCCAAGAGCAATGTTAATTCAATATTTCTATATTTAAATTATGACTGAGACTCTATCTTACTTACTAGTTATATACATATATACAATTCATATATACAATATACTATATACAATATGCATATATACACATATATACAATTCACATTTCATTATCTTTAATGAACCACACCATAAATCAATTTAGGGCTTTTTTGCACATAATATAGAATAAATTCCCTAGATCATATTTTATCCTCTATACTATATTTTCAATTAATAATCAATTTATGTTAGCCTTTTTTGAGGTATTTTGTTTTTTCTTTCATTCTTAGTAATCTAACACTAACAGGAAAATTTCAATGACAACCTAGAAAGGGTTTTCTTAGCAATAACAGGACATTAAGCATCAGTACAAACTCTCTCATTTTCTGCTTGGTAAGTGCTGACCTCAACATCAGTAAATAAACTTCAAAGTCAACATACCAGTAATTCTTGAAAGCTGGTTTGAACTTGAAGGCTAAAATAAGAACAAGAATCAGTCCCAGTGACCAAAAGGAACACAGATGGACTGGTAAAAAATACTGCTAACAAGACACCACCTTGTGCATATACATGAGACAATGCCTGCAGGAACCACCACATAGTGGATGGGAATAAAAGCATTTTTTTCATTCCTTGAAGCCACTTTATCTTTAGTTTGAAACCTGTTAGCATGCTCTGTGCCATCCCAGGAAGGAAACCTAGAACACATCTGCTCCTCCTTCCTCTGGTTACCCACATAACATATCTAAAATTGTTGGAAGAAGAAAGCTGGTAATGTTTTTCTGACTTCAAGGGTAAAGACACTTATATAACACCTGGGAAGTGTTCTTCAGCTTGAGACATGCACAGAAGTGCCAGGTTTCCCCAGTTGCTTTCTTATGGTGTGCCTTCTCATTGTTAAGTCAAAAATGTTCATAAAAATGAGAGTGAATAGTGATGCATTCCGGCCAGATGTATTTCTGCTGACGAGCCACCTCACACAATGTGTAATGACTCACAAGGCAGATTTTTGCTCACTGTTTGCAATTCAATGGAAGGAGAGAATGTCCTGTCTATGACTGAGGACAGTCTGGCCTAACACCAGCTGCATATTTCTGAGCATATGGAATTGGGGAAAAATTTGCAAGAAAGCTTTCTTGGAAGTATGTGATTACTCAGCAGTAGCATGGAACTACAGTATAGGGAAACAACTTCCTTTGAAAACAATAGGAGTCTAGTTCTGTGTTGCAGAAGTAGACAAGAATGTCTCTGCCAATAAAGCAGAAAAAAAGAAACTGACAACCCTCTGCTACTCATATACCCTAGAGCACTACCGTGATAGATATACAAATACTGTCCTGTCTTCCATAAGTGACGTATAAGCAACCAAAAGGACATACTGGGTCCACATTTTCTGTCCCTCAAAACATGTTCACATAATCCAGGACTTTAAATACTGCATATTTATCCCAATTACGTTCTTCTTCATCCCATCAAGTATCATGTGAACTTGATACTGCAGTTCACTGAGAAAAGGTCTGTAAAGCAGTATTGCAGAAGGATTTTCTTCACCTCATGTTTTGATTTTCCCAAAACAGAATACTGGGAGGAATAACACTAGTCTCAACATCAACACTGAGAGTTTGTGAAGTCCCACTGTCCACTCTCCCACCCTCCACAACCATCACCTTGAACATGACAAGGAGTTAGTTTTTATCAGCGGATAAAAGAGCAATCACTGAAATTGATTGCGATAGGAAACTGAAAGCCAGGTGAAAAAAAACAGTGTCTGGCAAAATGAAAGTTTGTATGTCCTCTGCAGCATGTTACCCATCTTTAGAAGGAACAACAACAAAGGTCAGGTTTTGAAGTTAGAGACAGGATATCTTTCTTCACCTCCTCTGGTGCTTGACCCCTGAGCTCATCACCAACACATGCATTGCAACTGGGAGAATAAGATCTCTTACTCTGAGTTGAATACAAGTATGAAACACAAAGTCCAAAATTTTCAAAGGTGACAGACCCTAGGTAAGGCTTTCAAGATTATCAATCAGATTTTTATTTTTCACATAAAGAATTCATGCATATAATGTTGGCTATATTATGTTGGCTGTTATCCCATTAACAAGGCTCCTCTGAAGTAATAACAGTAGAGCATATATTCCACCCCTCTTTTTTTCCTCCACTTTTGCTTTCGTGGCCATGACAGAGAGATTAAATCCTGATTTATTGGATTTTTTCCATGTTTAATTAGCTATTTCTGTTCTCGAAGGAAATCAGCTTATATTCTTTTAACTGAGCTCAGTTTCCTTTTCATCTGAAACCAGACTATTAGATTTGCCCCTGTCATGTTCCACCTCAAGTCTCGCATTTTCCCTTGTATTTCCATTATCAGATCTTATAATTTCTCAGAAAATCCCCACCACTTTTTTTCTGAGTTTAGCTGGCAAGACTTTCCCATTCATTCTTTTTTTTGTCTTGGCAAATGTCAGGAAGGATCTCTCACCCTTTTCCTTGTTCCTTTAGTTTCTGTAAAGCATAATACATGGGAAAAGAAAAATAAATCCCTTTATGTTTGTATCAAACCAGTTAAAAAGAACAGTTAATTCACTAGCTGCAAGCAAAGTATGACTTTCTATTCTTGAAAATCTAGATTTATGCCTAATGACTTCATTTATTTTGTTTGCAACTGAAACGAAATAAATCATCTGGGTAGTCCCCGACCAGCAATAAGTAGAACCTTTCTCACATCGCAAAAGCACTACACAATTTGGCACTGTTCTGAATGATTGGCAGCTTCTACTTGGGAGAGGCCAAGGAAAGAAATGCCAAGGGTTTTGCAGGTCAATGCTTTGGCAGAACTATATGGGAAAGCTTGTTTTGCTCTTTGGAAATGCTCTATGTTGCTTATATTAATGAAAAATAAAGTGCAACCAAACCAAATAGCTAACCAAAGAAAAAAGCCAGCAACATATTTATTGACCAAAATTGATAGGAGAAGGTAATAAAGAAGAAGAAAATTCTGACTTTATGCCCTCTATTTCTCCCAGAAATGTAACTGAGTTTTGAAAACTTCATAATGGGGAAAATATTCCCATTGCTGAAATGCTAATGTGTTGGATGAATAATTTTCTAATCTGTTTATCATGAAATAATTTTACAGAATAATGAATCAGCAGATGTGTAAGTAAGTGCAGTCTCAAACAATTATAGTAATACACCGTTACTTCAGCAGCAAGTGTGCAAATGCTCTAATCATAAAAATAACAAATTCTTAAATTCCATTAAGTGATATTAGATATGAAAAAAAAAAAAGCAGGGCAACTGAGATAAGGACAAATAATATTTTATAGACTTGAAATATATTTAGAAACTGAGAGATGCAGTGGCTATCTTGGGTGTCTTCTTCTGACACTGACCTGTTATTTGTATGATAGGAAGGCAATTTACATGTCAGTTTTTACTATCTGTATAGCTTCTTTCTCTGAAGCATATCCATGGACAGAAAGCAGGACTACAACAATAATGTGAATGATGGGCAAGAATATCCACCTATTCTAAAGGGTTTATGCTCAGTTTGAGCACCCAGAAACACAGATTTGGGGATGTGTTCATCAGATATGTGTAGCCATATAGCCCAATAAATATGCTGTTGTCATTGTTGCTGTAAGAAGTCCACATGCTTCCTGTTATCCTAAAAGCACAAATCTCGGAATATATAAGGCTTTGTCTAAACTTGTTTTGGACTGCCTTGACCTCTGTTTTAGCTTGTTTAGCAGGTACAGCAATTGTCTAATTGTCTAATAGATGATTATAAATACTGTTTTAGCTTTTGCTGAGCTTTTTACAGATGTATTATGTAACTCTATTATTTATCTATCTCTGATAAATAGTAATAGCAAGCAGAATTATGCATTGGATGAACTATCTCTTACCCTAAAATAAAAATGCAGTGTAGAAGAGTACAGGCATGGACGGATAGCAGAGGTTTTGAAAATACAGGTACATGACAATACAGTCCATACAATACCTGGAGTATACAGGCTATGAGCAACTCACAAATGGCCAATTAGAAGGCCTTAAATAAATGCCACCTTGACAGTTGGATAAAAACAGTTTTAGAGACAACAAAATGCACAAAAGCAAGTACCCAGATTAAGAAAAACATGTCATATATAGTCAATCATTCACATATAGCTAACGCAATATATAATATAGAATTTCAAAGCAATAAAGAGCACGTTAGTGATTTGCAATACCAAACATATAATAATTACCCTTAGATCCAAGAGTAAGAAGACAAAAACCCCAAGTTAGTATCACACTTCTTCCAGTCAAGGAAATGTCATACAGTTCACTGTACGCTTTGCACCCTAAGACAAAAATCATTGACCATAGTACCTAGGAGCAGTGGAGAAATTATCATGACACCCAAGAAACTATAGCATTTATTTATATTATTTGTGATTGCATAATTAATGCAAATGACTTGTAATATTTAGATAATCTCTACAGTATGTGTCAATATTACTATGACTGCAGTAATGACAGTTCTTTCATTAGACAGTTAAGAATTTAACTAGTCTAATAATAAATCCATGGCTTTCCTTGGTCCACATATATTCCACAAGTAGTAGTCCACTAGTTCATGAAGAACACAGACAACCAAACAAGTTGGATGGAATAATTTCATAGCAATTGGTGGAACTGCAGGTAGGAGCCTCCACCATTACAATTTACAGCAACATACTGAAAATTGAGGTTAGAGAACTTTAACCATGTAGAGTACTGCTTCTAAGTAGTACAACTATTATTATACTCAAAACTCTAAATCTACTAAAATTATGAGCTGAAAAAATTAATATATATACAAAGGTAATGGCGGAGTATTTTAAGACAATGTTGATCTGGTGTTTCACCGTCTTAGAACATGCGATATATCATGCTACACATACTTCTTAGGCAGAATTAAGATCTCATGTAGGAATCCAAATAAAAATAATAGAGGATATCAAACAAAACAAATCACTACCATACAAAAAAAAATAGTATCTGATTCATTCAACCAACAACAAATGGCAGCATTTATAGCAGGCTCAGGAGTAGAAACTGGGGTGACTAGTCCCAGAAGAAAAAATAATTTATAGGAACAGTATCTTGGCAACAGGAAACAGTGGAAGAACACATATCACAGAAAAAAATATTATCAAAGATGAAGAAATACTTTAGTTTTAAAGGTATTTTAAAACCGTTTGCAGTTGCCTGTGCTAACGGGATCTGAAATCCCATTAACTTTCATAAAATAGAAATATCTTTTGTTCGTTATTATCTAAAATATATACAAGCATCTATTTTTCTAGAAGATTCTGGTTTTATTTCAAAAAACAATTATTAATTTGTAAATTCTCGTATCCTAATATCACCTTAAATTTCATCAGTCTGCTGTGATGCTTAATACTGAGAAGCTAGCATATTATAATACTTCTGATCTATGTAAACTAGTGTAAACTATATTTGCTGATATAATGACAAAATTTGCTTTATCAACACAGATGCTCTGTACTAAGAATAACATCCCACTTCCAATCCCTTGTAACCCTGCATCAGCTTATACTGTATTATCAAATGGCATAAATTTTTTATTAGATCACTGAAAGGATATGAAATACACTTTTCTACTTACTCCCCAGTCATTGCTTTGCTTTAATTGCTATGTAACGATTTAAAGAAGAGCGAATCACATAAATCTCAAGGTTTGGGGTTTTTTCAGTTGAAGGAAGTATACTGTATATTAAAATGCTGTTTGCTAGACAATGGCCCTCAGTAGAATAGATAGGAGTACAACATAAAAGCATTGACTTTCTGAAGGGTAAATTCTCTGATCATGAACTGACTGAAGTCAATACAAGCTGTCCCAGTAACTGCAGCCACAGCAGTTCTGCTCCTTCTAACTCCCTGCAGTAGAATCAGACTAAATAATACATGGCGACATTTGTATGAACATCCTTTTTGATTTTACATAGGCCTGTAATAAATAAAATCCAATCAATGACATATACCCATCTGTGGAAAAAATCTTAAAGAAATCAAAGGGGAACCTGAGTTTCTACAGACTTACAATAGTATAATTGGTAGAAGAATTTATTCCACACTGTCCATACTGTATATATGCCTGCCATATGGTTTTCGTGCTATTTAGCAATCACAACCAGACTCTGTAAATGTCTCTCTGTAGGGTCTGTAAAAGAAACTCTACTGTACATTTTTACCACACATTTCTAACAGTCTAAGAATAAAAACAAAAACAAAGCAAAAAATACCAGGCAAGTTACTATATTATTTCTGATACTAATACAGATGAAAAGAAGAGAAATAAAAATCCTTCCAGAACCAAAGTAGAAAAATGTTGCACAAATGTTGCACACAGTTGCAAAAATGTACCATTAAATAGCTTCCACTTGTAATGTAAAGTACTTTAAGTTTCTCTGGAGTACCCTACTTAAAAAACCATTTTGGCTGATGATGACTTAACTCTCTTCCAATCAAAGGGTAGAGCATTCTACTTCTGTGAATCGTACTGCAACTGAAGGGAAAAAAAAATCACTCACAATTCTGCCAGAGGAATCCAATATTAAAAGGCAGTGTATAACCTCTTTCCACTCCCAGAAGCTCATCATACAAGATCATGATGCTGAATTTCCCCATTTCAGATAGATCTGATATTATCCTTTGATCGGAGGCACTTTTCTAGTTGTATAATGCTAAGAGGGGAGGAATCCTGAGGTAAAAAATATACTGTTCCGTAAATAATAAATAATGCAATATTGAAAGACTAAGCTCACTCATTTATGCCATATGCAAAACACAGAGCAGAATAACAACAAATATTCAGAAAATAATTAAAAATACCAACCACTCATGCTTTTCAATGAGTGTTATAGGTCGGAGAATCCTGTTAGATTCTACTAGATTGAAACAAAGAGATCATTACAGTCTACTAACCACTAAATTCACAACAGGTATCAGAATTACTGAAAGGAGGTCTTCTAAGAACTTGTAGGTTTTTCCACAAATAACAGAATTAAAAGGAAATAAATAATTCATTAGATAAAGAAGAAAATCAATCAAGAAAGTAAGTTCTCAATTACTGAGTGTGTTTTACGTACTGGACAAGCAAGTAGCTTTGTTCTTCTTTCAAGCCAGTTCTGCCCCTACCTGTTTCAGTCACAAGTACCCCACTGATGTCCAGCCATTCCACTGTACTTTATGTCTGAGAGTATAAACAAGAATATAAGCATTGTAATTGCCAGATTTATTTTGGAGCATTTACAAAAAAAATTCTAAGATTTTTATACACTACAGGACATCTGTCAATGTCTGAAACAATATGCTTCAACATGATTAGAAAATCGCTACAAGAGGTAAGAAGGTAAAACAGCTCACTGGAATAATGCAAACGATCTTTAGGACACTGCCAGCATACATAAAAATATTAGATGGCCACCAACTGTGAATTCCTAACTTTTACATCACTTTACATCACAGCAGAGAAAAGGAAGTAAGTTGTGCCTGTTACTGGATATTTTAGAAAACTGGCTTTTAGCTACTGAGTATTATGAATTTACCATCAAAGAAGAGAGAATGAAATAAATTCTCCCATGCTCTCCTGTGATCTGGACTAATTTTTTATATAATAAGCTCTCTCTCCCCTACCACCTGGATCCAGAGATTTTATCTCGTTGAAGCAGTTAACAGACACTTCAACACTCACTTGAAAATATATTTTCAAACTTCTCATGAGCTCCTGATATTTTCCCTTGATAACAGTCATAAAGATCACTCAGACTTTGAATCAAATCCTGCACTGTAATTGGAGAAAAAATATACAAAAACTTTTTTGTTGTTTTGTTGTGGGTTTTTTTTCTGTCAGATAGGAGATAAGAGCTGGCAGCCATAAGTTGGTTGCAGAAAAAAATAAGAAATTACAAAAATAAGGCATTATTTTTGGCAAAAGAGGAGAGAAAGAGAAGGGAAGGGAAGACTGAGTTGAGTCACTAAACTTTGGTTTATTGATGTAACACTGCTTGACAAAAAAGAACTGGCAGACAAAAAGGGACAGGCACTATCATTTCTATTTCAAAGGCATCAAATTTTCCACAAACAGAATGCAGATATTCTCAAAAGGCACAGACATAGTTGGTGGCCAGTGTTCATTGTGCAAGTCTCTGTAATGGGAGCGTAATGTCTCTGTAATGTTTATATGGCAGTGTCAGTGATATAAATACCCTTATCTGGATATTAAGACCTATGAACCCCTAAACCACATCAGAATGAAAACTCTTATCTAAAGTCTGCACTCTTGCACTGTACTCTCTGTAGCCCATTTACTTTGTCTTAGACTGTTTGCAAAATGTCTGCCTATACAGAGATGTAGTTATCCTGTGAGAAGTCAGATGAGTCTATCAGTCTACCTCACAACCTTTCTGAACAAGTAGAGATTAAGGATACTGTAGGAATTCTTTACTTTTTAAAAAATCCATGTTATCATCTATTTTCATCTATCATGTAATCATTTATTTTCATAGCAGTTTTCTCAGAGTATTATAAGCCTTTCTTTCTGGCACAAAGTAATATAACAGTCTTAGAGGCTTTTCGACTGAAATAAAATTAAATATTTATATTTCTCTGCACACCTCTAGTAAAAATTGTATACAGTTTTAATTCTTTGGTAGCAGATGCAATAATGAAATATTTCTGCTGGTAAGTAGGATCAAGAATGGTGTTTTTGTTTAGTTTAATTCTAAACAAACTAAGACCAGGCAAAAGACTACAATAACCACTTTGCCCTCAATGTATGTGAACACATCAAGAAAGAAAATTAGAATGGTATTCATTTTCCATGTAAAATACTGTTAACCAGGCCACCTTTAAAGACAAGCTTTACACAGAAGACAGTTTAAGAAATTGTTAGGCAAGGTATTTCAGCTCCAAATTCAAAAGTAAATTTGTCTCAAGAGCAACTTAGTTTCCCACGTGTTGGCAGGTTCATGTAAATTTGCATCCGAATGAGACTATATTATAAGCATACCCTAACTCCTACAGTAAAGGTGATTATTCAGACTTACAACATTAAGTGACCTTCTTTTTCCCAAGTCTCTCTCTCTTACAAAACCATAAGAAAATAACATATTCAAGCAGGCTATACAAAATAGAGCTCTTGTCCTATATCTTATCTATAACCAACATGGTTGCTGTATGAGTTTTTTATGACAAACACAAAGCTAAGCATCCTCTATCTCAATTTTATTCAGCAGAGATACGCATCCTACCAAATGCATTTTTATTTCCCCTTTAAAATAAATAAATAAACAAAAACCAAACAAACAGACAATCAATCAATCAATAAATAAATAAATAAATGTCTTCCTTTTCGCTACTTTTAATGACAAATATTCCTCCTGGAGACTTGTTATGTATTTTGGGGTTTTGTCCTACTGAAACTTTTAAAGGCAGATAGCATATCTGATCAGTACTCTACTTACCGTAGAAGTATATAAACCCTTCACACCAGTATTAGAGATTTGATTCACAAAGTCTGACCCTATTTTGAAAATATTAATAATGTTTGATATTTGCACTTGCCCTTAACATTTTTTTCCCCTCAGATGGCAAATTCTGTCAGTAGAACTCAGAACAAGTCCTTTCTTACTCTAATGATGAAAAAATGCTTTCTATGGATAATGATTCTGAAAAATCTTATGAACACCATCAAATTTCTGTAATATAAATAAAGAATCTAGAATTGTGTTGCAACTGCTGAAAATATGTTCTTCAACTTTGTAGCTTGGCATGAAATTTACATTTGATTTCCAGGAAGAAGGTATTGCAGACTTTTTCCGATTTTTCTAAAATCTCAGTCTTACTTGTTTATTGTAGTTGAAAGGATATAACCAAAAAAAGAAAGTGCAAATGCTAGACAAGTCTGTCTTATTGTTGATGTAGGAAATATTTCTCCTACATCACCTTTGCTCAAGTTAACAAAACTCTTTAGAATCTCTAACTAAAAATTAAGGACCATATATCTATATCTTCATCTGCATCTCAGCCCTATTTCTTCATAAGAGATTCATTGTGGTTTAACCCTGGTCAGCAACTGAGCACTACATAGCTGCATGCTCCTTCTCCCCCAGTTGGACAAGGGGAGAATCAGATGAGTAAAGTGAGAAAATTCGTGAATTGAGATGACAGATATAAACACAGAACAGGAGATGCAAGACCAGTAAGCATGCAACAAAGAACCCTGTCTTGGTTTGAGGTAAAATAGAACTAATTTTACCTCAAATGAGGAAAAATGTAAGAAAAATAAGTGATGTAAAAAAAACAATTGCTCATCAACAACCTTTTAATTCACAGTTCCCAATCATCATCATCCCCCATCAACTTCCACACCCCAGCTTTATTGTTGAGCGTGATATCATCTGATGCTATGGGATATCCCTTTGGCCAGTTGGAGTCAACTATCTCAACTGTGTTTTCTCACACCTTCTTGTGCATCTCCAACTTACTTGCTGGTGGGGCAGTCTGGGGAGCAGAAAAGGCCTTGACACTGTGTAAGCACTGCTCAGCAATATCCAAAACTTCAGAGTTATTTAATAGCACTGTTTTCATCACAAATCAAAAACATGGCCCCATACAAGCTATTATGAAGAAATTTAACTGCATCCCAGCCAAAACCAGTCGAAGATGCCAGAATACTATCTGATCATTTGTAGGTAACCATTTTATTACAAGAATGTAGGATTTATTTTACAAATAGCATTGATAATTTGAAGTATTGAAATGTGTCAATGCAAGATTATTCTTCTGAACTCATGATCTAATTAGGACAATCAGTACTTTTGACTCTACCGTGATATGTATGTCACAGATTAGCAGAAAAATTATTTGTAATTTGAAAGGAGAATACTGAGCCTAAATCCTTGGTGAAAATTTGGAGAAATTTAGTATACTTCTCAAGTATAGTCCTCCAAAATTTGGAGAAATTTAGTATAGTCCTCAAGAAAACATTGTCTTTCACCTTGAACTACTGAATGGCGTTGAAATAGCAACTGCAATTCGGACTTACTACACTATTATACAAGAGTCAGCCCTTATTTCAATGGGAGATAAATGCAATTAGCTGGGTATTATAGACTGGGACATCCATCAACCTAGCCATCAACATCAATCAAAGATGTTTTATTTTTTCAGCAAAGATACTGTTAGAATGCAGTATCATTAAAAGAAATTGTCAATATTTTTCAGGATTTACCAAAAAAAGCAGCAATTTTTTATTAATTTCAGCATGCTTTGGAGAATTTTTTGACTGAATAGATACAGCATCTTAAAATAATACCAAAATAGCAAAATTTTCATAATAGCTCTTTTCAGTCACAATACCTAGAAATTTATTGAACAAATATAGCATCCTGAGGCACTCAAGAGCAAATTATAATTGTGTTTGATGAAGTTTAATGTTCCTGTGAGGGATGAGTGTGGAGTTATGAGGAGGACAGATTTATAAGCATGTCCTACAAAATATATCTTTGGCAAAAGCAAGTTTCTGTGATATATGTTCTTTCTCAAATTGCATGATTGACTCCTCTTCTCTCTTAGACCACTATCTACCTTTGTTGTTCCGTCATTCCCAGTTTCAGTCTCTCCCCAGCACAGGCATAATTGAAAAGCTTTAAGGGAATGGAAAGGAAAAAAAATACTCAAAGCCCATACAAGCCATACAAAAAATACTCAAATAAGCCATATAAGCCTGGTCAGCACAAAGCATGATGCAAGACTGATAGTAAATATAGTTATGACGTTGATATGGCTTGCAACACTTGCATTCAGAATTAAAATAGTACCATAATATACTAGTGACGCCTGTCTCCGGGCTACAGAAAAAGAGGAGGAAAATAAGAACTGAATTCTATTTTCTTTATCTTAACCTTTCCCATTCTAGTTCAGAATAGTATAATGAATAAGGACAAAAAAGAAGTGATTCAGAAATGAACATGCGGCTGATTTAAAATGCCAAGAACCATATGTATTAATAATATATATGTAGCTGTAGATAAGACAACCTGTTACAATACAATAAGCACATAATAATGAATTGTTGAACAGGTGCAGTGAAAGGAAACATCAATTAAAAAGTCAATTGTAAGGTCAAGATATCAATTAAATGGTTAATGAGCTATTTCTGAAAAAATCAAAGACAACTGCATTATACAAAATCTCTTCAGAATATGAGCTAGAAAATAGTCCACAAAGATGAACATGATGTATGAATTCTAAAAATCACAATCAGTCACCATATTGGTTGGACTCGATGATCCCAAGGGTCTTTTCCAACCAAAATGATTCTATGATACTATGATTATTGGTTTGTTTTTTATATAAGCTGCAGCTTAACTGGCAACTATACTATATTATAAATGTCAGCAATTAAAGATAGCTAGCCATTTCTGGCATATAACAGCTAGAAAGTCACAAAACTATCCCTAAAGCATTTAGTCGCTCTGTGGTGAGAATCCTAATGTGGCATTGTGCCACATTACCTCCTATGCCTCCTGATATCTTTTCTGGGATAACAGATGTAACTGAGAAAAAGTAAAACCAACATCTCTAGTACAGTGCCAGGTAGAAAAAACATCAGAACAGTTTTTGCTTTGCTTCTGTAAAACCTTCAGGTAATTCATCAGAATTTTTGCATCAAAAACTAGAAAGCATTCAGGTATCCATTCGCTTAGATGGGATCATCGGACTGCAGCCTGCGAATCCCCATTTATGTTTAGTTAACTCTCTAAACACTGTAATATATACTTGTTTCTTTTTGAAAACTACAATGGGGTGATTAGTGACTCAAGAGAAACTTTTTCAGAATAGAGCACATTTTGTTCCATGAATTTTCAAGAACCTCAGTATCCAATCTGACCAAAGTGGATGAAGAGTGCAGCTAGCACATTATTCACATTCTAGCAATAGCCATAAATGTATGCCTTGGAAAGAACAGCACATTTCTGATGCTATCCCATAATGTTTTCCTAGCCAACAGATATTTTCAGGACATGAGATTTCCTGAGTGTGAAGTGAATTATGTGGTAAACTCAGTTAATCTCTCCTCCAAGGTCTTGTCCCATCTCTACTCAAATATATGTAAACATTTTGCACTCACAGCATCAATACGTACATTCAATTTGCACAACATAAATACAAAGACTTTCAGAAGTCTATCACATTTTGCATGAACAACTGCATCCTTTTCCACACACTTTGCATTTAATGTATCCTTCTGCGGAAGCGGCAGTGAGCAGTCTACTTTCTTTAGCTCATGATTCTGCAGGCTTTTTCTATCCCTTTTAGACCTCTATTTTCTAAGACGATGAGTCCTGGTACCTGCAGCTGTACCTAAAATACTAGGTGCGCTTCACACTTTTGATTTTCCATGTTGCTTCCATCTGAATCATTTTTTTCCAATACTTACACATTCTTTTTTGAAACAAGCAACCAGAGGTCCTCATGTAGTTTTCAAGCTGTGGCAAACCATGGATTTTTATGCAGTGGTATATAAACCTTATTCACTTGTTTCTTTGACTGCTGTCAAAGATTGATCTGTTGTTTTCAGGAAGCATCTATCTCAAGGCCTTTTTTTTCTGAGTAGTAACAATGCACTGAACCTATGTGAAACTATTATCATTACTGTTTTGCCTCAGTTCATATTTGAAATGGCAATGAATTTCACCTGACATACTATTGTCCAGTCACTCAGTTTTGTTAAGGTGGTTCTGTTATTCTTCACAGTCATGTCTCACACTGTTCACATTCAGTAGCTCTGCATTATTAGCAAACTTTCTCACCTCACTGGGTCAATCTTCTTTTCTGATTGTTTTATGAATTAATATGTTAAAAGATACCAGAACAGATATCTGTAGAACTACCGTGGTGGCTTCTCACACCGAAAGAACTTACTCTTTATGCTGTGAATTATTTATCCATACTAGACCTTTTAGTCTGTGGATGCTGAAATACCTTAAAAAAAAACCCTTCTGGGAATCCAGATAGTCTACAGCAATTTATTTATATATTCCCTCACTCCTTTAAAACATTCAAAAGGAAGTTAAAGTGAGACCTTTTTTAAAGCTTATTCTTTTTCAGGTAATTATACTTATCCCATGTTCAATAATTGGATCCTTCACAATAACATTCAGCCCTTTGTCCAGTAGAGATAGATATAGGTTTCTCCTAGGAACTCCCTTATGAAGATTGGCAACACACTTCCCATCTCACTGTTCTTAAGTACCAAATAAGTTTTACATGACCTTGTTAGCCATTTAAGTTGTTTCAACCTTGTGCAAGAATTCTTACTGTCCTGTACCAGTGATCTATGGGTGTCTATACTATTTCTTCAATAGCATCAGCACTGATATGACAACACAATACATGTGTGAAGTCTATTTGTACTGGTATATCTTCATTGTGACTTGTATTTAGTTGGTCTTTAGAGGTCTTTATCTAATTCCATATATTCTTGTCTATGAGCCAAGATAGCAATCTCCCCTACCATCCTCAAGGCTCTTTTTTAAGTTTGAAAACCTTCTTTGTTTCCAAGGCTCTGCTTTTGCAAAGAGCAAGCCTGTAGCTAGTTTCTTGACATTACTATATTCAGTTTTGAAATTTATTGCACCAGATGTCTCATCTTTCCACAGATTCACTCTTCTTTGATCTTTTACAACATCCTCTTCATTTACTCCCTTCGTGTTAAAAATGGCTCGGTAATTACTTATTAGAGCAATTCGACTTTGCAAGAGTTTAAGATCAAAATGTACACTGAAAAATAGGATTCATGTTGTTTAACTATAGATATCTATAGGATCAACATCACTAGTCTCTGTAGGCTCCCTTTTGTAGGAAACAATACAGACTTTAAAAGTGCAATTTATCTGACTGGTTTCAGATATTTCCTCATAAGGATCACATACAAATAAGGACACAGAAGATAGTATTGCTCTCCACTATAAAGGAACTTTTATAGACTAAGGGTAGTAGTGCAGAAACACATCACGTCCAACAGACACATTGCACTTTGTTCTTCACTAGCTAGGCTATTCACTGTATGCTACAGCACAAGCTACAGACCTGGCTTGAAAGGGAGTTAGCTCTTTTACTGAAGACAAGACAAATAAGAAATAGCTTATTTTAGTGCTGACATCACATTTATATTAGATAGCCGGTCCTATTAATTTGGTAGGTTGATAATTTTAAGATAATTTATTTGTTGAATCCCAATTTTGATTTTAATTTGATCACTGTAAAGTTCTGTCTAGCTAGTTTAAGAAGTTAGTATATATTAGCTCACCCATGCATTTGCTCCTTTTAAAAGAAATCCAAACAAGGTATACACAGCCAATTTTCATTGCATCAAAATGCACAATCACTCAGAAAATCAGAGTATTAAAACTTCCCATAATAAATTCACATGTCTTTTAACTCCACTTTCAAACTAATACTCAAATACAACAGATGTTCCAGCCCACTTCACATTGACAAACACAAAAAAGCCATCAAAAACCCAACTGGGTTTACCAAAGTAAAAAAGTACAGTTGTTTTCCGACTGTTGGACAAAAAAGATTAGGTCTTAAAATAATTCATAAAAAAACATCAAAAGCTGTTATTCGGCCATTAGATCATCCATGGTCCAACTAGGGATGATTATGTATTTTATTGCTCTTCACATATATAGGTTAGATTTGAGAACTTTGACTTTAATACCACTTTATCAATGACATTAATTAAAACCTGTGCTGATACAGTTTCATCAGAAACACATAATCTTGAAATTTTTTTTACAAATATATACAACTTCCATGACAATTGGACACAAGTAAAATGTTAAACACATCTTAAGATTTGCATAGTCAAGAGACTTCTTTTTACTGACTGTCACCATAATTTAAGTCCACCAATAAAAGTTTTTCCTAAAATCATTAGTTTTACTATGTCTATGCCAATAAAGATTCCTTTATTTGTTGTACAAAGAAGTGGAGGCTTGAAATCATTCTTCTGTGCCTGAGGTAGCTTTTTGTTTTCTTTTTTGTTCACATTGTTTATTTTACTAATTATTTCTGCATATGCGTTATTAGGCAGCTTTTTTGAAGAGCGGGGAACAAATAGAAAGTTAGATTCAGAAAAGAAAAAATTCAATTACATAAAACATTACAATCAGTATAATAACTGCTTTAATCCCCATTAATTTTAAGGATAATGGCACTGATCTCTTACATACTAGTTTCAGTAGTAAAAAACTAAAATACAAGTATCTGCAGAAACTGTTCTCCTTCAAGAGCTCAGATGAATTTTGGAAATTTTCCATGGTAATGTTCCTGTCCGCCACATTCCTACATGTTTAGTTCACTCAAAGTGTACCCTTCACGTGACTTAACAGTTCTTATTCTCATTGGCAAAACAGTTACTTCATGGGCCTGGGGAAAGAAATGGAGAAAAGATCCTAGTTGCTAATCCTGGCTCTTTCACAGAACCACTGATAATGAATATCAACACAGATATTTTCATATCCTAGATAAGAGATGGCTATATCAAACACCTATTGTTCTGTGTATGTGCCATCTTTTTCATCTGTTCAATGAGGAACCTGTTGTGTTCATTTGCAATAGCTGTTTAAAAAAACCCAGATTTTTAATAGGCTTTGAGAGTTTCTAACAAAAAAAAAAAACAGTAAACAACAGCAAAGAACTAATACTACTCCTAGTACAAGGAAATGGCTGCTTCTCTGATGAGCTGTAGAGGAGATAGATATTCAATGAGAGTCAGTTTCTCAGGTTTTGGCTTACTCTGCTCTTATTTTGGCCACACTGTTTCTCTGCCTAGAAAGAAAGGGGGGGGGGGGGAAGCAAGCTAGAATGACAAGTTTTGAGTTTCCTTTGTTTATTTTCTATATTAAGAAACAGAAAACTACATTACAAATCTGTAAAAATATTTGAAGCAATATCACTGAACTATTGAAGAACATTTACTTCTGATCCATACCATAGAAGCTGCCACTTGACTGAAAACATTTGGACATTACCACAAACAGTGATAGTGAAATGGTCTGTTTTCATGACAGCCAATGAATCAAAATTTTTAAAGTTGCCACTTTCGTCTCAGAATTTAAGCTAGCAGTAATTTTTTCCTAAACCTGAAGACAATCAGAAAACTCTTAATATGTGCAAACTGATAACATCAGGAAAAAAAACCCACAGATACAGAAGAAAGCTATGTACTGCTACTGGTTTACATTATTTATAACATGTAGCGAACTTCTCAACTTCCTCCTAGTGGTAATTTTTTGGGAGTATCATGAGGAGTTGGTAGAAGGAATAGAACATCTGCTTTTACTGAAGCAGACCTGCATACCAAAGGAAAAATTAAATCTTGGGAGGCACTTAAACTTGATCTAGGACAAGAAAATACTTCAGGATACCAAAAGGCATTCAAAGTCTACATTTCAATATTCCCTTACTGTAAATGTGGGATCCCCTTCAGATCAACCCTGGTAGCAGGTGGGATAGGACAATATTACTAGTTATTACATCTAATGCACTGCATACCTGTTACACTGACTGCCCTCTGATCACACTTCTGAATTTTTTTTAATTTTCCTCTTAAGGGCTGATCACATAACTTTTCAAAAACTAGGTTTAAATCCTGACATGTAACCCTACATACATGACTATTGTGCCTGTGAATTGTACAAATCTAGCAAGAGCTCAGGCTAAGAAGTCTATCAAGATCCATACAATCAGTTTGTATTTATACAGTGTCTTCTAGAGCTTTTCAGTGTGTAAAGCTTGGGATTCGCTGATTGATTGACATATACTCCTTTCTTAATAAGTATTCTAGGAAAAAAAGAGTACTGATGACACATTTACATGGCCGCAACATTTTTATACATTACTGAAGCACATAAAGAATAATTTAACAAAATACATTTAATAAAGTTGTTACATCTAATAAACTAGTAAAGAATTGACAGAAAAGTAGTATGAATTGCAGTTTCAGGAAAAAAGAATATCTCCTCATTGCTTATATTTAATCTTTTAACTATAAATATGCGAGTCAGTTTTTTAGCAAATAGTATATAAGTAAGAATTATCTGAAATTGAAAAAAAAAAAATTGATAATATGCTAAAGGCATGTATCAACTTTTGTCTCTTGGCAATGTACAAGCTTCCCATGCAGTTCTGCCATTATTTCCCAACAGTCTTGCCATGCTTATTATTAAATTCACATTGAAATATGCCACAGATGTTGAAAGACTCAGTGCATATATCATTAACATAACTGAAGAATGCTGAATAGTGCAGTTCTGAAACATTAAATAGAGGTGTTAAAAGGCACCTTGCAGTGTTTTCCTGCAACTAAATGCAAACTTCATAAGCACTGGTGATAAAAGTAAGTCTCTTATAGCTGTGTACTTTTATAATACCAGTGTACAGCATAATACAAATCAGAACTCCTAGACAAATGTGTATTATACATTAGCTCTATACTATTTATTAGCATGGCATGACACTGATGTTCACTGTGGGCCTCTCACTAGACATTTTAGCTAACATTACACATCTAAGAAATAGCATCACATCAGTATAAATCTATTGTTTGGATTCACCAATGTGCAAACTTCTAAACAAATTACTAACCACCTGTGGTTTACTAATCTGTCCCAGCATAGTCGTTACTTCCTACAATAATTGTCTGTTTAGTGGTTATCAGTGAGAACTCAATAGATACTCTTCTTAATGTTTACTGGGAATTTACCTTGAAAGACAATCATCAGAGTATCTACTGAGCTGCTCTTTTACTCACTTTGCCTGAAAGTTAGGCACTATATACAAATCACATCCTTTGTATCAAAGGATGTGAAAGTATGTATCAAATTACATCCTTTCCCATTTTGAAATAATAACTTACATACAGAAAACAGTGGCATGAAACTCACTAGACTAAAAAAAGTCAATACTTGCCCTCAGCTTGCCTATAGAATCCAGGTGTTTGTCACCTCACAGCACACGGTCCACAACTGCTGCTTCTTTGACCACTATTTGAGGTGTCACCTATAAGTCTTACTGAAATTATATTCAAATGTTTAATTTTTTAAATTTAAATGTTAGATTTCTCCCTATCTCATCTTTTTTTTTTAGGTAACTACATAACACTACAGAGAAGCAAAACTTTTTGTAGATTGATTTTACACATAATAATACATAACTATTTGGTGAGCAGTATATAAGACATGTTAGAGCTTAAAATAAATATAAACCACTTAAAAACACCAAATCAAAATACACTTACAAATCAAGAGTAGAAAGTAAGGTAACACAGAACTTACTGGGATTAATAGTTCCCAAATTCTCTAGACATTGTGAGCCTGGGGATTTGTGTAGAAAGATGAGCCATCCATTATCAGAAATGTTAAAATACTTAAGGTGTGATGATTTTCATAAGATATATATTTCCCATGGTTCTGTAGAGATATTTACTCATTCCCCAAAAAAAAACTCAGATGTGCATGGCTCTAAAGCATCCTCAACTTGCATTGAGGTCAAGGAACTCCATGTTCTCAAGCCAAGAGCTCAGTATTTGGCAGAACAGCATTCTTATGGAGGATGGAGGATGTAACTGTTATGGATGTTATACCAAGTGTCCTAACATTTTAAACTATTTAACAGTTTATATAAATATAAACATATTTAACAATAGAAATATGAAAATATGATGCAGTTAACACACCTGAGGGATGGGATGCCATTCAGAGGGACCTGGACAAGCTTGAGAAGTGGGCCCACATGAACCTCATGAGGTTCAAGAAGGCCAAGTACAAGCTCTTGCACATGGGTCAGGGAAACCAACAGGCTGGGAGATAAGGGGGTTGAGAGCAGCTCTACAGAGAAGGACTTGGGGCTACTTGTGGATGAAAAGGTAGATGTGAGCAACAGTTTGTTGCAGCCCTGAAAGACAACTGTATCCTAGGCTGCATCAAAAGAAGCATGGGCAGTGGGTTGAGGGAAGTAATTCTGCCCCTCTGCTCTGTGCTGGTGAGACCCCACCTCAGCACAGAAAAGACATGGACCTGTTTGGAGTGAGACCAGAGGAGGGCCACAAAAATGATCAGAGGGATGGAACAACTCTTCTTTGAGGACAGATTGAGAGAGTCAGGATTATTCAGCCTGGAGAAAGAAGGCTCTGGGGAGAACTTATTGTGGCCTTTCAGTACTTAAAGGTGGCTTACAAGAATCATTGAATGGTTTCGGTGAGAAGGGACCTTAAAGATCACCGAGTTCCAACCCCCCTGCCTTAGGCAGGGACACCTTCCACAAGATCAGATTGCTCAAAGCCCCTTCCAGCCTGGTCTTGAACACTTCCAGTGATATGGCTTCCACAATTTCCCTTGGCAACATATTCCAGTGCCTCACCACCCTCACTGTAAATAATTTCTTCCTAATATCTAATATAAATCTCCCCTCTTTCAGTTTAAAACCATTACCCCTTGTCCTATCACTACACTCCCTGATAAAGAGTCCTTCCCTATCTCTCCTGAAGGCCCCCTTCAGGTATTGGAAGACCACTATAATAAGGTCTCCCCAGAGCCTTCTCTTCTCCAGGCTGAACAACCCTAATTCTCTCAGCCTGTCCTCATAGTAAACGTGCTCCAGTCCTCTGATCATCTTTGTGGCCCTCCACTGGACCCATTCAACAAGTCCATGTCCCTCCTGTGTTGAGGATTCCAGAGCTGGATGCAGTACTCTGCTCACCAGAATGGACTAGAGAGGCAGAATCACCTCCCTTGACCTGCTGGTCACACATCTTTTGATGCAGCCCAGGATGCAGTTGGCTTTCTGGGCTGGCAGCACACATTGTCAGATCATGTTGAGCTCTTCATCAACCAACACCCCCACATCCTTCTCCTCAGGGCTGCTCTCAATCCATTCTCCTAACCTCTCTTTGCACTTGGGATTGCTGTGACCCAAGTATAGGACCTTGCACTTGGTCTGGTTAAACCTCATGAGGTTTACACAGGCCCACTTCCCAAGCTTGTCCAAGTCTCTCTGGATGGCAGAAAGAAAGATGGGACAGACTTTTTAGTAGGACTGCCTATTAAATGAAATTACTCCTTGTTACACATATATCTTAATAGACCAGTTTGCCTCTCATCTTCCCAAAATCTGTTTCAAAGAAGATTTTTATGGGAAATTCTGCATACCTCTCTCATAGAAGACATCATCTTCCCTCAGAGTGCAGAACCAGTCACATGGAGGTGCTAGACTTTTCCACTGCATACCTTTTTTCACCTCCCCATAGCAGGGTAGCTACTGTAAATTGTAAATATGGAAATATCCATCTCCACCAACTGCTTCTGTGGTCAGTCAAACAAGCACAAGATTTGTTTTTGTTTGGCTTGGTTTTTTTTAATAAAACACAGCCATATATTATCCAGGTAAAAGTCTATGATGATGGATGACATACATTTCTCTCATCTCCTACCTTAACTTACCGAAGCAACTAATAAATTAGAGGATTCACTATGGGAAGATAATTGTGGTTAGACACACAATTAATATTTCTGGGAAAATGATCTACCCTTCTATGTGGAAACAGAAATCATGCAATGAAAGTTTCTAAAACACATGTTCCTCCTTTTGAAGGAAGTGTAGTGATAACTTCTGATAGATAATAAAGATAATACCTTTGCTTGTAAATACAAACCAGGAAAAAACTTCTATTATGGGTGCACTGCTCACAACACATGTGCATGACATTCTTCTTTTGTCAAAACAAATACAAGATTGTAATCACATCTGGCAAATACCACCATTCACTATATTTTTCTTATTTCCATTACCCATTTTCCTTTCTCTGACGAGAAGGTCAGCTGCTCAGTGAGGCTGTCACACGTGGACTTGCACAGAATCTGGACAACTGCAAAATATTCTGTGTAAATGAAATACTGGTTTCTAAATAGACCTCTTCCCTAGTGCCCTAATACCTTAAATAGATTTGGACTTTAATGTGTAGCATAAAAGAAGACTGAGTCTTAAGTTAGTCTTTGGAGATTGCTAACTAATGTAGTATATAAAGAGATTTATGAGACTTCTTTTTAGTACATGTTAAATGACAAAATGTCTGGAAGGTGTTAATTAATACACACACAAAAATCCCCACATTTGAATCTTGACTTGAAGACTGAAATAAATCTGTTCAAAAAATTAAATTTAAAGAAGGTCAAAAAATTATTCCTTTAAAGTTAGCCACAAGAGATCCTATCAACTAGCAGAATTATCAAGAACATTCATTCTTTTAAACCTACACAAGCATAGTAATGAGCTTGCTATTTTCGGTCCTTCAAAGAAATACCACTCTTTAAGCTACCGGTAATAACTTGTTTGGTTGTCCATTTTTGTTTGTTTGTAGTTTTGTGGTTTGTTTGTTTCCTTTTTGTTTTGTTTTATTTGTGTGTTGTTTTTTTTTTTTTTTATTATTTGTCATATTTCTGCTAAAAAACCACAAATACATAAACTTATGTAAGGTCACATTAGGCTTTTCCAAAGCAATGCATTTCATTTTGACCACCAGAAATCAAAGTTCCATAAATAAAAATGTCTTAATTACAATATTTAAAGTCTGCGTGTATACATAAGATATAAATAGATATTTTCCAAGCATATTATGCACACACATATTATATAAAAATATGCACACATTTCTTTCATGTAAACATAATGAGTGTGTAGAGGTATGTGTAAATCCTCTCCCAGACAAAACAGTCACTACCTAGAAGGCCAGAGAAGTTGTGAAAATGCAAATCAACTAGCTGCTGAATGATGCTTTTAGCTTTCAAGGATTTTCCTAACAGATTAATCTTATTCATGTGTACAATTTATGAAAGATTTAACCATTTTAAATATTATAAAACAAGATTATATCTTACTTACAATGTGAATGCATTTGTTCTAGTAATAGAGAAGACCACCATTGCCTTCTAACCTTGATTCTCATTGATATAGATTTTTGTATCTATTAATTCTGTACATGTAAATTATTGCATGAAATAGAAAACAGTTAAGAATTTATATCTTAAACAGTGAACACAAAAGTACAGATTTCAGAGATATTTTTTAAATAAACTTTAATCCTATAATTGCCATGTGTGTTAGTTTGTGTTTGCCGTATCTATCTGCCAGCAAGAGACAGTGACCACTTACAGTGATTACATAGTACACCAAATGTAGTATATATGTCATTCTCCACAAGAGCTTGTTGGCAGCTTTGATCGACTTCTTTTTGATTACACCACAATCATCTCATTCCACTTTAGCTACTCTCACTCTCTCTCCAGGGGTTCAGATGTCATTGCTGTATACCTTAGCATATGAATCAGTTTTCCTTCTGTTAAATCCTCTTCCTGGGAAGATGAATCTACTCATTGATTTTGACCAAAGACTCATTTTTAAAAGGGGTAGAAGAGACTTCTGACCTTTCAAATGATCAGATTAAGGTGGTTATTTTCACATGATTAAGTAATCAGGAAAGAAATACATTAACAAGAGTTAAGTTCACAGGCTGCTTTGCTGGCTTCTAAAAACTGTTGTGCACTGACAGATAACCTAGATTCCATTTCTTCCTTTTCCTCTGAACCACAAGGGAAGCTAAAATGCATTTTCACATTGCATTTTGCCTAAAGGCTCTCAGTAAAATTTAATTTTCTTACTGCATTGATTTTTCCATTATAAGTTGTAACAGTCTAATGATATCTCATAAGAATTTTTACTGTCAAGAAAAAGGGATGTGAATGATTTAGCAACAGTACCTGCAAGTGCTAGAGGATTTATTCTTATTTTTTAAGAAGCTTCTATCTGTTTTTTGATGGGCAGTTGTTCAAAAAGTCTATATCATTTCACCATCCATTGAATGGCCTGAAGATAGTTCTTTAGCCTGTTTCTTAAGGGCAATATGTGATCTGTTTTCCTCAAAACTTCTTCCTCCACTCCTAACTTGTAAAAACCAAAATAAAGCTTTTTAATTTTGGAGCTGAAATGGTGCTTACAAATTAATAGGACACATGGAAACCATGCAACTGAGAGACTCAAAAAGCACATCCATTTCTGTCATGCAGGCTACATTACACTCACTGAAAACTGACACCTTATCCTTATTACCCCAAATACTTTAAGATTGTCACGTTTTTAGCTTATTCTGGACAAAGAATATATCGAAGATATATGACACATTCCCTGGAAAAAGAAAACTTGCAGGCTTTTTCCTTCAAAACAATTGTATCATCACCAAGGTGCAGAAATCATATCTGAAAACAACTGGTGTATTAGTCTATGAAACATAACAGGAGTGCCAAAGCAAGTACAGCAGAGGTCTGCAAGTCAACATGTTCTACAGCTATTTTCTTACTTTGTCAAGGCTTTGATAGACAGACGGATAGAGATGGAAAAAATGTACAAATCTACAATATATTACTAAATTAAACACAGTAAAACCTGATGTCTGTTTTTCTTGGGAAACAGAAGCTTGATTGGTATCTTTGAATCACCCAGAATGATTTGGGTTTGAAGAGACCTTATAGATCATCGAGTTCCAAGCCCCCTGCCATGGGCAGGGACACCTCCCACTAGAGCAGGTTGCTCAAAGCCCCATCTAACCTGGCCTTGAACACTTCCAGGGAAGGGACATCCACAACTTTCTCTGGGCAACCTGTTCCAGTACCTCAGCACCCTCACAGTAAAGAATTTTTTCTTGATATCTGATTCAAATCTTCCGTCTCAGTTTATAACCATTACCCCTTGTCCTATCTCTACAAGGTATCTTCTACAGCTTTTCTACATATTTGCAGAAAGCTGGAAGAGTGGCCATGTTTTCAGTATTTTTCTGTCACAGTGTTCATAAAAGTAACAAGATAGGCTTTATTACAAGATGCAGGAAGAAAACTATGACACATCTCATGCCTAGTAAAGTCATCTGAGTTCTTCAGGGACATCTTTTCCTTTTTTGAATCCTGGAAAATAAATTGAGCTGAAGAACAGACCTTACAGAAAAATAAATCTGAAATACCCCCTTGTGAAGGTCTTGTGAAGCACCTCAGCAGCTTTATGTACTCTGTCAGTTGAGGGATTTTTTGAGTTTTGTCATCATTGTTATTGTTTGCTTATTTTTCATGGACAAGTTGTTATTTTTCAAATTTGCTTTCATATAGAAAGCAGGTATTTTTGGTAACACAATCACAATTTTCTGAGCAAATATAATTTTCATAGTAAATGATTCACCAGCACTGATTACACGTAACATCTGGATGAAAATTCTGTCAAGTGTACTAAAATGTGTATGTAGCTGAAACTTATCTAAAGTTCTGTAGTGTATAGGATTTCCCACTTCCACCTTTCATAAAAATAAAGGAATGTAAATACCAAAAAAGGAGTTTCATATAGCACATTAAATTCCATTCTTTGCAACTATAGGATCTTAAACACAAACAGTTGCCAAACAGTGAATGTAATATCATGATTAGATCTGTTCACTATCATATGTTAAGAATGAGCCTAATACAACTTTTTTTATACTTCAATAGATTGACAAGTCTTGTTTGGAAAAGAGAATTAGATATGACCATGACTTTACTACAGAAAAGATGCATCAAGGTTAGGTTCTTTGTAGCTCAAATACTATAGAAATATGTCTAATACAGTAATTTAGATAATACATTGTGAATGCTTCCACAATCTGTGGAATTTGTTTTTAGCCAGTGCTATCTCTGCTGCACAGTAAAAGTGTACATCAATACACCTACTCCATTGGAGAAGCTGATGTTGACATTCCAGACTCTTATTTTTAAAACTGCCAGAGTATTAGCCTCTTTCTAAATAATGGGCATGCCAATACATTAAAGGGGGAAAAGACTCACCCCTTCTTGACTGGTACCACTTCAAGTATACAAATCAACCCTGATGAAATACACCATTTCAAATTTAGCACAAATTTAATAATTTTCATTTCTTCTTCTGCCTGTGCTGGAGTTGAGTCATTCTCTTGTTGATGCAGAACAGACTCTGTGCTAACAATACACATCTTGAGAGAGTGGGGAGAGTCTCACTTCTCCCTTACACTTGAATCTAGCTTCTAGGACTAAAACAATTCAGTGTGCTAGCTCCTAACACAAGGGAAGAATTCCTGTCAACACCGTCTCACCACAAACAGCAACACTAAAACCCAGCACCTGCAATGCAACACTCCTACCTCCTCAGTTCTCCCATCAATACCCAGAAAATTAGTTATCTCTAATTATCTCATGCATTTTAGGATTGTAACCAAAGGCCAGACTGGGTCAGAGTCAGACCCTTCCATATTCAGTATTTGTCATTCTCTAAAAATCTGTTGATAAAAATATTTATTAAAAAAAAAAAACAAACGTAGTCTAGGCATCTCAGAGTTTTTCCATAACACTGTCAATGAGAAAGAAATCTGAAATTTGAGTCTGTTTAAACATAGTCAGTCATTGCAGTGGAGATTAGGAGGCAGGTTATGATGCTTAAACTTACACATCACTTCTTCTTGTCTAGAAAGCACAGTTAAGGAAAGGCACAATGTATGTGAATAAGGAAGAAAACTTTCATAGCAAGTATGCAATGTTTCTGTGGTGCAGAATCTTCTTTGCAAAAGAAGAAGCAGGGTAAGGGATGAGTGTGAAGGGAGGGGAGAAGCAAAGATTAGCAACCACAGAACTGAACTAAAAAAAAAAAAAAAAAGTATAAAATGAAATCCTGAGTGATTATATTTAAGCACCCAGCACAAAAGAGGATGAACTCTAAGGAGCCAAATATGCAACACAAATCTGCCCTATAAACCAAATCATTTCAGGAAATGTAAACAGGTTTGGTTAAGATTACGCCATGTATTTGTTTTTTATATAATAATCTGTTGCAGTTCAGGAATGAATAGTTTGAAGAGCACCACAGAATTTTTTTCTTATGAATATCTAATTTGATGCTAGAGAATTTAAATATTAAAGCACAGCCAGTCTAATTTATAGGTCAAGACTTGGATATATATGTAATACTGTTACATCGTATTGAATAGGTATTATTAATATTAATAATCTATTAATAGTTTATATATTATAGTTTTATAGGAGTTAAAGTATACAAGAATCGGAAAAAAACCTAATAAAAACTATACACACTTAAAAGGAAGCTAATCTACCAGATACAACAGTCATCTGAAAGCTACAAGTATGTAGAGGAATATTAATTTTAAAAACAAAACAAAAAATCTTCAACCAAACCAAACAAAACAAAACCACAAAACAAAACCAAATAATTTCCCCCCCCAAAAAAGCCAAAACAAAAAGTCAAAACAAACAAAAAATTAAACCCACCCCCAACAGTCCCCAAAAGCCCCTCAAAAACAGACACACAAAAAAATCCCCAAAACACCAAAGAAAACAAACAAAAACCAACAAAAAACACACAAAAAAAAATCCCAATGCAAACCTCCAACAAAAAAAAAAACCCACAACCAAAAAAGCCCCTAATCCCCAACAAAACCACAAAAAAGAAAAAAAGAAACAAAACATGGAATCCAAATAAAGTCATCCAGTCATTCTGCTTACCACACCACTCCTTTGTGACCTGTTCAAATATTCAGTTATTCTGAGTTATTCAAATCCATGACAGTTTTTTTGAAGGACACCAATGAACAAATTATCAGCCATCAACTTAGTTAATGTATCAGAAAAAAAAATTACAATGTGGTTCTGTACAAATTGTTATCTCTTAAACCATAATTCAGACAAATTACTTTAAAAATACATCTTTAAATTACTAACTAATTGAAGTCTCATGTCTTAAAATGAAGAAACTCAAGATTGCATTGGGTGCATCAATCATTCAAAAATCAGAATTAGAATTCTGCTATTTTTATACAAAGAAGTGTATACACACACAGTCTCTTAAGGCATTTTTAAATGTGTTTAATACAATAAAAAAAATGCTGTATTCACACATGGAAATGCTGAACACAGAAATATCTTCTGGGGTTTTACTAGGGTCATCTCTACTAAGACTTCTGCTGGTTTTTAATTTTTTTAAATGACCTAGATTGTTAAATTTGCTGATAACATAAAATTCAGAAGTACATGCATAGCAAGTACTAAGTCAAGTTTAAGTGAATTCTGATTTTCTCTGTAAGTAGGTTGACAAGCAGAAACTATAATTAATGTTGACAAATGTAAAACAATAAAAGCTAAATATAAAAGTAAAAAACAGGAACATTTTATGAAAAGATTTGTACCAAAACAAGAACACTACCCCCTGCCCCCACAAAAAAGATAGAAAGATGCGGAATATTCCTATAAATATATCAAAGTAAGATTAGGAAGCAATTTAAAATCCTTTAGAATTGCAGGTTACAAATGTGTCATGTTGCAAATTTATTTGTCAAGTGCTTTTTGAATATGCTGTGAACTTTTCATCAAAACATTAAAAATAATATATTTTTCACACTTAATCATTACAGAAAAAGTAACAACAGTCTAATTTTATAGGTGAGACTTTCAAGAAAATCTGAAAAATTAAAGCAACAAAGCTGGTGAGGGGTCTGGCGAATAGATCTTATGAGAAGAGGCTGAGGGAGCTGGGATTGTTCAGCCTGGAGAAAAGGAATGGCCTCAAGTTGCACCAGGGGAGGTTCAGATTGGGTATTAGGAAAAACTTTTACACTGAAAAGGTTATTAATCACTGAAAAGGGCTGCCCAGGAACTGTCCCTGGAGGTGTTCAAAAGATGCGTTAACATAGTGCTTAGTGACATGGTTTAGTGATGGTTATTCATCAGAGTTAGGTTGATGGTTGGACCAGGTGACCTAGAAAATTCTATGATTCTATGAAATTGAAAGTCCCTAAAGTTTTGTATATTGATAAGGAAGTGATTTAGCACACCAAATTGATTAATCAAACAGCCTAACTTCAGAAATGTTATTTTGAGGGGCAAGAGGGATAGTTCTTTGAGTTAATCTTTAAATTATGAGCCTACCCTATGAAGGACTGGAAAACAAAAACTATCCTCCTAGATTATCTCTTCTCCTTTTGCTGAGAGTACGAAATTTCAATTATAGATTGCCCTTCCGCTTGTTACCTTTCTTATGAAAAAATAAACTTCCTATGGAGATTACATGATCTCTTGCTTTGTTTTCAGTATGTTCTTTCTCATTCACATTAGGCAGAACACATAAAAACTGGAACAAATGGTGGTATTAAAAAAAAAAAAAACATAAAAAAAAATAACCAAGAACTATCTTTCTGTTGGCTATTAGAAAATTCTAGAATTTCAGGCCTGCACTCTCAGGAAATAGATTAATTGCCAAAAGATACATACCGTGTTTTGACAGCTTGCTCAACCTAGCTGTCCACCAAACATCTCCAACACCAAAACATCTCTTTTCATATTTAAAGTAACAGTATTCCAAAACAGAAGTCATAGAGAGCAAGAGATTTCACACATACTAGACATACCATGTTCTTAAACTTTCATCTTCTGCTCAAGTACCCTTAAAGATTGGTATTATAGAATTGTTTGGCTGTGGCAGGGCCCCAGTTCTGTTTAGCAGGTGAAAAATAGGTAACTAACAATGCAGATGTGAAAAATATTTACATAATAGAATATATATTTCACCATTTTTCCTCGCAAGACAACAGCAAGAAACTAAAATGATTATGTACCTGAGGGGGTTTACCCCTGCATAAAGATGAGGCCAGTAGGAACCCATTTACAGGGACAACTGTTCTTCCACACACATGCACAGGCGCACGAAAAGTCTCTGGAATCTTCCTCTGTTAAATCAACCTCTCTTCTTCACATATCTCATGCTTCTTAATCACTCTTCTTTAGAAAGAACTGTCAACAGGGACTTCATTTCATCTTTCCTTTTCCCATTTAATTTGTGGCATTTTAAAATCAAGATAAATGTAAAGAATTAATTATTATGAAATATGCCCCATTAACAGAAAGCCACTGAACACTTAAAACCGCTGGCTCTGTTCCTCAGTCTTACATTCTATTCTGGTTCCATTCACATTTGTATGGTAATAGCTTGGTAGAAATGTTTACCTCCAACACAAGAAGTTGCTAAAATTCTACAGCAAACATAATTTTTTTATTCTACTCTAGCAAAACAGAAAGAAAGCTGCTTCTTGTCAGTACAAATATGCTTGCTTGCTTTTTTCTTTTTTTTTAACTTAGTTTACCATTTCCATTCTGATACCAAACATGTCCTGATATTTCTCTAAATATGTACATATATGAACAAAGAGAAAATTTATTTACAGACATTCTGGGGGAAAAAAATTCCATCATATGTAAAAAGTCTACATTTATTTCTTCATTTCAGAAAAACAATGCTTTCTAACTGAAGGTAACAAAGCATATAGTTTGTTACATATGATGGGAATCTCTTAGATGAAAGGAGTAACATGAATGTATCATCAGGAACTCTAAAATTGCAACTCTTACCCTCAGCACTCTGACCAGGAATCAATACTGTAGTTGAGGGTCATTAAGTCAAAAGTGATCTCAGATGTCGTTTTCAACTGAAGATAAGTGCATTAAGATCATTATCTTTTGGCTCCTATTTTAGCAGTTAAACGCCACTTCTGAATACCAAGCACTTGTAAAATAAAATAAAAACCAAGCAAGCAAACAAAAAAACATAAACAACCCACGTGCAACTTTTTTACAGTTGAATTTGTTGCCTCGTTCCTTCCCATCCCCCAAAAACCCAAACTCTACCGCTCTCTTCTTCTACAAGTAGATGATTTTTATCAGTAATACTGTGCATTGTGTTACTTCATCTTTACTTTTTTTTAATTTGGCTGCATAAGAATCGTTAAACATAAGTAAACCATAAAGCAGACTTGCACACAGGATCCTGCCACTGTCCCTCTTATTTAAGACACATTATTGTCATTTGAAATTGTCTATTTTGGGGATGACATAACACAAAATTACTTGAGACCGGAATTCTTTCCAATTGGAAAATATTTCTAAATTTACAAAGATTTATTATAAAGCTGTTTTTCTCAAGCCATCTGATATCTGATTGAAGTTCACTAACTAGCAGCATAAGTTGAATAAATGGCTTACAATTTTCTAACTTGATCCATTTAACTGATTAAATCACTAAACAGAAGACATTATTGTACTACAAGGTTACACTACAACCAGTTATTCATCTAGGTATCAGAAACACTCCAGAAACTCAAAAGTCTGGAAAGCAACAATATTCCTGGGATACAATAGTTTGGTGCCCCCGTATTTAAAAATAAACTTCATTTTGAAGAACAATTTCAGTCATGAAATTAGAAAGAAATAAGCTATTCCCTCACTTTACCACTTGCATTTCAGAAGAGGTAAATATATGAAGATTTTACTTCTAGGTTGTCAGGGAAAAGAAAAAAACATTGTATAGATTTCTCTTTCAATGTCTCAGAACAGCTTGACTTAATTACTTAAATAATACTGGTTTTCATCATTTATAATTCAAACCATATGCCAACCTCAACAGGAAAAAAATACCAATTTAATAGTGTTCTCCAGTTCTCATCATACATTTTTCAAAAGTTATATTTAAAAACCTGCATAGGAACTTAACCCAAAAGCTTAATTAACACCTTAATTTTTACATGTAAATTTAATTGAATCTATGTTCTTAAAATATAAACCAATGTAGCTGCTAATTACAAACTAATGGGTGAGACTTAAGTACTTTCAACGGGTGAGTGACTTTTTGAAGCTCTGTTGTCTAAACAAGGCGTTTTGACAGTACAAGCTAAAAATAGATAATAGCATCCTAATAAATACTATCCAAAAAAGAGAGATAATCAAGAAAATTAAAAACAAAAAAAAAGCTAAATATTCACCTTACTTCGAAAAAGTACAAATACAGTCTTTGTCTTTTAAGGTTTTGTTCTTTTTTCTATGTAACTTTCACTGAAGTCAACAGGAATTTTTGCTCCAGAATTAAATAAGCTCAGAAGTAGAACCTTTGTGCTTTATTACAAAGGTGTCTCAAGCAATTTGAAGATTTCATAGTCATAGCAATCTGAGACACAGAAGAGCAAAGAGTTCTTTTTAGAGTCTTACTACAGAAGTGACACATTTCTTGAATAGTTAGCCTCACTTATACAAGTCTATGACATGGTTTGGCATACTAAAGGAATGACAAGCAGCCTATAGAGAGAACCTGGATCTTAAACTGAATTGCAAACCAACTGAATTGCTCTTACATGGCTCACTACCATGTAGAAAGAATTCACTCATAAGTAAAGAATAAACAATTCAGTTAAGATAAATAGCATTTGACAATATTTGCTGTATTTTGACAGGAGAAAAAAGCACAAACACAAACCAACAAAAAACATCAACCAACCAAATGTAATTTCTCTGTCTCCCTAATCATCATTCCAGCACATTTCTAAGATTCTAATTATAATGCAGAATCATTGAAGGCTTTTCATTAGCAAGACGTGTGATTCAGTATTCATTTCTGCTGAGTAGAAAGCCCAAGTGCTCCTTAGATCATGTTGACTTCATAGTCTCTATATTTGAAGAGTAGATAGTGTGCTTTATGACTTAGATCCAGGAGGTGCAAAAACTGGCCTACCCCCACCTACCAGGCTACGTGACAAAAAATTCACTTTTTCCCTCAAGCTGGATTTCTAGGCAGGAAACTGAGACTACAGGGCCCATTATTAAGCCAGCTACTTATCACTGAAATTAAGTTTGTAGGAGGAACTGTTACTCTATTCAAACATTATGATGTTCGAGCAGCAACTTCCATAATTAAGATTATCCTCTTTTTATGGCCACCATAAAATTGAGCTGATGAGACAGCATATCCAAGGAAGACTTTATTCCCCTCCAGTAGTAGCTTCTAGCATTTTCTGTTAATTCTCCTTCGTGGTTTTAGATGTTGAAGGGAATAGTTTAATATACCTAACACTATATCTGGAATCTAATTCCTTTCCCAGTAAGCAGTTTCTGATACATATTTTGATTATACTTATACAGAGTTTGTATGGCTTTACAATCACATTTTCTTATTTAAATGGATCAGATTTTCCCCTTTCTATATTCTTTCCTGCTTCTACCCACAGGGAGTAAATGGATAGGATAAAGAGCGAAACCTAAAAATACCCATGTAGGCATTTGTATTACAGAATCATAAAACTGACTAAGTTGAAAGGGACCTTTAATATCATTGAGTCCAACCATCAACCTAACACAGCCAAAACCACCTCTAAACCATATACTTAAGCACTATGTCCACCTGTGTTTCAAATACCTTCAGGGATGGTAATTCCACCTCTTCCTTTGGCAGCCTGTTCCAATGTTCTTTCATTGTTTAATTATTTTTGTGACTCTTCTCCAGTATGTACAGTTCAGATACTCTCATGCACCACTATTTGTTTACCAAAACAATAATATGCAAATTGCAGTGAGGGCAGAATATGCGGAAGCTTCTTTATACAGCCTCTTCCCATTCTGATCCAGTTCACAATAACCTTGGCTCTTGCACTTCTGAGTTTTTTCAGATTACAAATATAACTTTAAAAAATTAAGTCATATTTTATGGCAATTTCATAATAATTACAGATCTCCACTTGCATGAATTACAAAGGCCCAACAGACAAAACTGAGGTCTCAGATCATTGCATAATAGTGTTTATTGTTTTTGAAAGAAGAAATAAATGCCACATAAATCTTGGGCTAGTTGAACTTTGCTGATGAATGTAACACTAGCTTCAGTACACACACAAATCTCTGAGAAAGTGTATTCACATCCACACTGAATTATATGGTAGCCAAAACATGTATCTGGAGATTAATATACTTTACATTAAAATATTCCTCCAATTGTTCCAATAGCTTTAAATGAAATAATAAGTAATGCATCTAAATTTTCCATCATAAAAAAAAAAAAAAAGATCAAAAATAGTAAAATTACATTCAAAATATCAAATGAAGATACGCTGTCGTACTGTACAGGATATGTAGAACACAGCTGATGAGGGAGACAACTGGGGAAGGAGTCCTGCTGGAAATGCCACTTGTAGATAGAAATGGACTTGTTAGAGGCCGTCTCGGGCACAGTGACCATGAAATGATAGAGTTCTCAATTCTCAGGGAAGCTAGAAGGGGAGCCAGCAGGACTGCCACCACGGACTTCTGTCGGGCAGACTTTGTTCTTTTCAAGAGCCTGCTCAACAGAGTCCCTTGGGAGACAGTCCTGAAGGGCAAAGGAGCCCAGGAAAGCTGGATGTTTTTCAAGAAGAAAGTCTTAAAAGCACAGGAGCAGGCCGACCCTGTGCACAGTAAAGCAAGCCACTGGAGGAAAAGACCAGCCTGGATGAACAAAGAGATATTGTCACAACTCAGGGAAAAAAGGAGAATTTATGGCCTTTGGAAGAAGGGTCAGGCCACTCAGAAAGGTTACAAAGGTGCTGTAAATCTATGTAGGGAAAAGATTAGAAAGGTCAAAGCCCAACTAGAACTTAAACTGGCCTTGAATGTTAAGAACAGTAAAAAGAATTTCTATAAATATATTAGTAACAAGAGGAGGACTCAGGAGAATCTCCATCCTCTACTGGATGCAGGAGGTAACACAGTGACAGAGGATGAGGAGAAGACTGAAGTACTTAATGCCTTCTTTGCCTGTGTCTTTAGTAGTAGACTAGGTTGTTCCCTGAGTACCCAGAC